>JANBXA010000429.1:1835000-1957500 GCA_030556225.1 Cricetiscus sungorus
CTATTTCTAACAATCCCGGGGCTCAAACTCAGGTCATCAGTCTGGTAACAGTCACCCTGACCCACTGAGCTACCTTACTGGCCCCGTTAAATTACAGTTTTTCAGAGTATTTTGTCAAAATAACAAGAGAAACTGAGGCACCAGCTGAAGAGATTCATAGAACAGTCCTCCTGCCAGAGCCAAGCCTGAGCTTAGGGGTTGTCCCAGATCTCTGCCTAGCATTCAGGGCTTAAAATAATGACAACATTTTGGCATTTAATTAAAATATATAACATACCCATTTAAAAAATACAATTTGCCAGATGGTGGTGATGCACACCTTTAATCCCAGCACTTGGGAGGCAGAGGCAGGCAGATCTCTGAGTTCAAGGCCAGCCTGGCCTGTAGGTGAGTGTTAGGACAGCCTGGGCTACACAGAGAAACATTGTCTCAAAAAAGCAAGCAAAGTATGCAATTCAATGGCTTGGGGCACATTAGCCTTCTTGATGTTTCAAATCTGTTTGCATACCCGGCAAGGAACCCAGCACCCTGTCACTGCTCCTTCCCAAGCCCCCCATCTCATCTGCTGTCCTGTGTTTATGGTTGCCTCCTCTGGACATTTTGTGTGAAGGGAACCACATAGATGTGGGCTTTATCTCTGTCTTCCTTCAGCATCAAGGTTTCCAGGGAACTCCTTGTTGAGACACATATCAACAATCCATTCCTTATAGCCGGACAATAATCTATCCTATGGATACACCACGTTTTATTTTGTTGTTGTTATTGTTGTTGTTTAAAGATTTATTTTTAGTTTAGGCGGTGGTGGCACTTGAGAGGCAGAGGCAGGTGGATCTATCTATGAGTTTGAAGCCAGCCTGGGTGACACAGTAAGACCCTGTCTCACCCGCTCTCTTCCCCCCCCCCAGAAGATTTATTTTTAATTTTTACTTACGTGTGAGTGAGTGCCACAGGAATGTGGGTGCTCACAAAGAAGAGGGCATTGGGTCCACTGGAGCCGGAGTTACAGGTGGTTGTGAGCCGTCTGATATGGGTGCTAAGGCCTGAACTCACATTCTATAGAAGAGCAGAAAGTGCTCTTAACCACCAGGCCTCTGCTTAAGCCCCTGTTATTTGTTAGCATTGTGTGTGTGTCTATGTGTGTCCACGTGTGTGCGTGTGTGTCTGTGTGTCTGTGTGTGTCCGTGTGTGTCCGTATGTGTCTGTGTGTGTATGAGTGTGTCCGTGTGTGTCTGTGTGTGTCTGTGTGTATGTGTGTGTGTGTGTGTCTGTGTGTGTGAGTATGAGTGTGTGTGTCTGTATCTGTGTGTCTGTGTGTGTGTGTGTGAGTGTCTGTGTGTGTATGAGTGTGTGTGTGTTTGTGTGTGGGTGTGTCTGTGTGTGTCTGTGTGTGTGTGTTTTGTTTTGAGACAGGGTCTTATTATGTACCCCAGGATGTCCTGGCATTGCCTGTAGAGCCCAGGCTTCAGACTCATGGCAATCCACCTGCCTCTGTCCTCCGAGAGCTAGAGTGACAGGTGTCACTCCAGCTTCCATATTTTACTCATTCATTCATCAGTTGGTGGCCGTTTGGACTTTTTCACTGTTTAGCCAGTGTTTCTATGAACTTAGTATTCAAGCTTTTTGTGGACAGTTTTCATTTCTCCCGGGGGCACACTGGGCGTGGACTTGCCGGGTCATTTGGTAACTGGTCAACCTTTTGAAGAACCGCCAACCTGCTCCCCAGTGTCAATCCCAGGCCATGCTCTTCCCGCAGTGTGTATGAGTTTGTGTTCCCATATGCTCATCAGCTCTGTGTTACTTGATCTTTTTATAAAGGGCTAACAGCAAAAAGATTTTCATTCTTTGTTTTATGCGTGCTTGTGTGGCCGCCTGAGTGTACGCGTACCATGTGCATGCAATGCCCACAGCGGCCAGAAGAGGGCGTCAGGTTCCCAGGAACTGGACTTCCAGGCAGATGGCGTTGGCTGTGTTCTATGTGCTGGGAATTGAACCCAGGTCCTCTGGAAGAACAGCCAGCCACTCTTAACTCCTGAGCCATGTCTATAGTCCATCATACTGCATTACCTTAATTTCATTTTTAATTTGTTCGTCAGGAATATATAGAAGTAAAGCTGATTTTTGTGTATTGGTTTTTATATCTCTCAATTTCATTTGCTAATCCTGAGAGTTTTTGTTAATTTGAGACAGGATCTCACTGTCCTAGAACTTATTACATAAACCAGGCTGGCTGTGAACTCAAAGAGATCTGCCTGCCTCTGCCAGGCAGATCTGAGTGCTGGGATTAAAGGCTTGCACTACTATGCCCAGCTTAATAGTGTGTGTTACTTAGGAGTCTCATCTCTCATTATATTCTCTCTTTTTTCCCTCCCTGCCTCTCTCCCTCCCTCCCTCCCTCTCTTCCTTCCTCTTTCTCTCTCCCCCTCCCTCCCTCCCTCCTTCCCTGCCTCCCTCCCTCCCTCCCTCCTTTGCTCTCTCTCTCCCTCCCTCCCTCCCTCCCTCTCTTCCTTCCTCTTTCTCTCTCCCCCTCCCTCCCTCCCTTCTTCCCTGCCTCCCTCCCTCCCTCCCTCCCTCCTTTGCTCTCTCCCTCCCTCTTTCCCTCTCTCCCTTCCTTCCTGCCTCTCTCCCTCTTTTCCTCCCTCCCTCTCTCCCTCTTTTCCTCCCTCCCTCTCTCCCTCCTTCCCTCCCTCCCTCCCTCCCTCCCTCCCTCCCTCCCTCCCTCCCTCCATTCTTTCTCCTCTCTTCTTTGCAGGACTGGCAGAGCCTTGTATGCATGCTAAGCAAGTGCTATATTACTGAGCTACATTCCTGGATCTTAAAAAAAAAAATGTTTTGCCTTTGGGTTTTTGGAGACCAAGTCACAGTTTCCTTAGGCTGGCCTTGAACTTGCAACTCTCCTGCCTTAGTTTCCTGAGTAGCTGAGATGATAGGCCCACAGCACCAGGACAGCTTCCTCAGAGTTTTTAGTATAGTTTTACTTCTTTCTTGTCTCTGATTTTATCATCATCTACTTGTCTCTCTCTATAAGTCGGGGACTCAGAGAAGAGTGATCCCGTAAGCTACACAGTTAGAACAAACAACCCAGCCCGAAGCCCTGTGGCCCGGAGCCACCCGCGTCTCCCTGGCTGGCTCTTCCAGTCCCAACTGGGGCCATCTCTTCTCACAGCTGGGCTGTTCTCTGGCTTTCTGGCCTGGTTTAGCCATAGGACGTAGGATGCGCTGGCATTTTCAGTGAAGTCTGTGAGGACCTCCTCTACCCCTGGCAGGATGATTGGGAGCTTCCCTGACCGCAGTGGCCTGCCCAGGGGGAGCTGGCTCGCTCGTGTCTGCACAGAACAAGCTGGGGCTCAGCAACCGATGGCATCCCCAGGGGCTCTTGAAGGTGGAGCTCTATAGCCCTGGCCAATTCAGCACCAGAGGTTTTGCCTTGTCTCTAGGAAGCCAAATCAGGGCCAGGAGCTGACCTGACCCTGAACCCTGGGAAGGCAGGGCTCAGCAAGTGCATGGGGCATCCTGGGACTCCCCTGAGGCCAGTCAGACAGCAACCCAATCCAGCCACGCCCCCACACCCCACCCGCTGGTCCTGTGGGCACAGAGCGAGGGAGAACAGGCGGGACTGTCCTTATGGAGGGAAGGAAGTGGGAGGGGGCAGATGATCGCCCAGGTGACTAGAACAGAGAAGGGCTGGGAGTATGCCTTAGACCTGGCCCCCAATTAGGGGCGGCCCTGGCAATGAGAATGGAGCCTCAAGCTAACTAGCCCATCAGCCACACAAAGGCAGAATTGCAAGTGGTAGTCCGCTGGAAGGAAGCAGACAGGAGCCACTGTGGTGGGGCTCTGGTTACCACACAATCCTTCAGGGAGGGTTTATTTCGGTGCATGGTTTGGGAGGGTACAGCCCATCACGGTAGGGAAGGCACAGCAGCAGGAAGGTGAGGCAGAGAGGCAGCTGGTCACGCTGCGCTCTCCGCCAGGAAGCAGAGCAAGACAACGCTGCCACTCAGCTCTCGGTCGGTCTCCTCTAGTTTGGGACTTCAGCCCAGGGAATGGTGCCAACTGCATGCACGGTAGAGTTTTCCTTCTCGGTTAAGCCTCTCTGGAACCGCCCTAGGAAAGGCCCTCCGGCACACACCCTACGTCATTCCAAATCTAGTCGGCGTATGAATAAAATCACCAGCTACAAACGCCAACTCTTAGAGTTCACAAGCTGGTGGCGGAGAGAGTGATGACACAGGTCAAAGGCACGCAAGCATGTGGCTAACCCACTCCTCAAAGAGACCAGACAGCCAACAGGGAGCCAGCCACACAGCCAGGAACCCAACCTTGTGTGCACACAGAGCTGTGTGACACTCTGGGACACCTAGCCCGTAGCGTGGGCCAGCAGACGTGGGGGTAATGAGCCTTTGGAGGGTTCTATTCTTAGCTCCAAGCCCAGGCGAGGCCGGGAACAAAGCAGAACAGATGATATGTGGACTCTATGCACAGTGTACCCCGACACATAGATCTGAGCGTCTCTCCAGCCCCAGTGTGGGCCATGGAGCACCCGTGGGCCACCGTGACTTGAAAAAGATCACGTCACAGGGAACAGCAAGGTGCCCTTGGCAAAACAGGTCTCCTCCGCCCCCACTCAGCCCCTGGCAGGTGGCCATCCATCCCCTTTTCTTCCCGAGTGTGCAGTGGCTTTGCCTCCAGGGCTGAGGAGAGGCACTAGCTCAGTTCCCACAGGACTGTCCCCAGCCCAAACTGTCCTGTCTACTCTCCCACCCTTCTACAGGAAGTGTTGGCTTAGCTCATGGTCCTGCCTGGAAGGCCAGTCTCTTCTCTGTCTCTCCTCTTCCAGGACGCCCTCCCTGACTGGCATGTGTGGGGACCTGAATTTCTCAGAAGCGCCCAGAGAAGTCAGTGGATGAAGAGAGCCATGGCTGTGAAGTGACGGCCAAGTTCCCCCGTCCTTGGTTTTGCACCAAGGCTGCTGTTGGGCTGCGTGGATAAAATTTCACCTAGACATGTGGTGACATCATTTCTTTTATTGACTGGCACCCACCTGAGGCCAAGCCTTCTCCCTCGGTCTGTCTCTTTTCCTCTCTCTAGCACTCTCGGTCTCCACAGTCACCCTGCGATGCTGCTCGCTCTACTGCAAAATTTTTATTTCTTATATTGCAAATCTTCAAATATTTTATTACAATGGTATATTTGATCCCAGTACCAACTCAGAATTCTGTAGATTCAATGCACAACAGAAATTATTAAGTTTATAAAAGTATGTTGTTGATAAGATAAAGCTACTTAGAAACTGCAGCTATCTATGAAAAATAATTTTCTAAGTTTGGAATGGCCAAAAATTAATATTTTATTCCCTATTAAAATTACAAAGCATCAAAAGCATCTAGAAAAAACACATGGTGAGGTAATTTATTTCTGTCCTTTAGATGGCTTTGTTTAAATTGGCTAACTTGCCTCCTTTCTCTAGTCTTTCTACAACGGCTCCTCTAGAGGCCACGCTGCTCTCTGGCCTCCTTCACTGCCCGCCTACCTCTATCCAGCAGAGCAGGCTTCTACTAAGACAGATACAGCTGTCAAGGTTACCAGTGACCTCCAGGATGCTAAGCCCCTTAAGCCCATCTCCAGGGAGGGGGTGGGTACCCAGGCATGCATTTCTCCTCCTTGCTGGCTGCTCTGTCTCTGGTCCTCCTTGGATTCCCCTGGTACATGGTGCCCAGCCCTGGCCTGGCCCTGTGACACTTGCCGTGGACAGTTGTCCCCTGCAGTGGCCAGGATGCAGGCTTCTCATTCACTTGTGACTGGGACACAGGGGAACAGCACAAGGAGAAAGACCCTGAACTGTCTCCACTACCTCTTCCTGAGGCCAGGGTTTCTACGAGTATCCAGAACCCGGATCTGACGGTGTGGACGTGCATCCAGAACCCGGATCTGACTGTGTGGACGTGCATCCAGAACCCGGATCTGACTGTGTGGACCCACCCGCAGGCAGGCTGTATCCCCGGTTTTCTTTGTGTCACCCGCAGTTTACCTGGGCCGATTCTGATTCCAGTGTGGGTGGGGCTGGGAGATTCCTTCAGAAACAGGGTCCTTGGGCTCTCCTCACTCCTACTGCCACGGGGAGTGTCCTTGCTGTTTCTCCTGCCTCTGTCTTCTTCATGTCTTTTTCTGGGATGGCTCCCCCACTTCCTGGCCCTTTGACTTCCTTTTATATTAAAATTTTAAAGGTTACTATCCTATTATTTCATGTGTATGAGTATTCTGCCTGCCTGCATATATGTCTGTGCACCACATATGTGCCTGGTCCCTATGGAGGCCAGAAGAGGGTATTGGATCTCCTCGGGCTGGAGTTACAGGCAGCTCTGAGCCACATGGGGGTGCTGGGAATTGAGCCCAGGTCCTCCGGAAGAGCAGCCAGTGCTCTTAGACGTCTCTCCAGCCCTCCTTTTACGTTCTGTGCCCAGCTCTCCTGTCTTCTTTGAACCTGACTTACTCCAGGTGCCCTGAATATTCTGGAAGCCTCGGTGACCAACATGTCATGCTCTCTGGCTCCACAGGCTGAGCCCTCTATCCTCAGGCCCTACCGAGCCACCTCAAGGTCCTTCGTTGTTTGAAAGAGGCACTTGGGGCACTGTCCAGAGCTGAGTGAAGCTACAGATCTATTTTCACTCCCCGCCCCCCCTCAACATCTACTGCCGACTGGGGAACCATGATTCATGATGTCAGTGGCCGTCACCTGCAAGCTCAGCCTTTGGACTTCTACTGGACCACGAGGCTACATTCCTAGCTTGCAGGTGGCAGCTCATGGGACTTGGCCTCCATAATAATGTGAGCCCCTTCCTCATTATGTCTACAGCCAAGCAGGCATAAGGATGCTTTGCTTAATGTAATGGTGGGCTATAGGGGTAGGGGAGGTGCCCTGAGATTATAGTGGAGAAGGAAAACTGATGCCCAGAGACACCATAGCCGTCACAGGGCAATGCACCCTCCACGCATTTGTGGTGGCACAGACAGACCTTGTACACAGCCTGTTAAAGCTGTGGTTAGGCTCAGAATGTAGTGCTTGATAATGATAATGAACACTAGTTACCGGTTTACAGATTTACTGGACATTTCATCACTAGCGTGCAACCCTTCTACTCCTGAAACTGCTCGCGGCAGTGTTCTATGAGCGGTAGCCTCGTGTACCCATGTGTGACGTGTCTTGTGTTTGGTGTCATGAGTTAGCCCCGTGTCTTTGGTTTACAGTGGCCCTGGAAGCAATATGCCACAACATATGTATATGCAGCCGGTGCGTCTATGACACCCCCCGCAATGGCAAAATCATCTGTAGGTGCTTTGTCCAGGCTGCACCTCTGCCGCCAAGCCTGCTGTCCATCCTGAAGGACCCTATAGTGGTTAACCTTGATGGTTATCCTGATTAGTTTGGGACTGACTAACAGACACTGCCCTTAGAGGGTAGATGTCCTCGCTAGTTAACTGTCAACTTGGCAAAGCTGTAAGGAACGGGTCTGGGGTCCCAAGAAAGTGACCATGAAATCTGCAGTATCTCAGCAAGGCAAGTTTCATTTCTGCAGAAGGGCGTGTAATTGTTCTTAATATTCTTAATCAAATCAAGCAAGAACACCCAAGAGGCATGTCTGTTTCTAATCCTGATGCAAAGTGTAGCACAATAAATAAAAGACCCAGAGACTGATACTGGGATTCAAGCTTCATGCTGAGGATCAGAAAAGCAAAGCTGCTGGTCACTGGCTCTCACTCTACCTCAGACTGAAAGGCGTTCCTGGCCCCACCAAACCTCTGACTGCTGTCCCAGGCTGCTGTGCTGTCCTCAATGTGACTGGATAATCCCGAGACTGACCACTGCAGACCCTGCCCCTGTCTTTTATACCTCTCTGGTGCTGGGGTAAAGGCGTGAGCTCTGTTACTCTTTTAGACTGACTTAATCTCGTGTAGCCCTGGGTGGCCTTGAACTGTGAGAGACCCATCTGTCTGTCGAGTCCTGGGATTAAAGGTGTGTGCCACCTCTGCCTGATCTCTATGGCTTGTGCCTGACTTTGCTTTCTGAGTCCTCAGGCAAGCTTTAATAAATCGTAAATAATATATCACACACAAAGTGGTTGAAGCTCACCTCATATTCTGATGTGATTGGCTGATAGCAGCACGGCTTCTGTGGAGAAATGAAAGGAACACATACTTCGATTTCAGGAAGGGCTAATCCTGAGGGAATTTGAGCTTCTGCCAAGTGGCTTCTTGAAAAGTTTTTGGATGGAGGTTTAACTTATTTGACCCTTTGATAAAAAGTCAGTAGCTTTGTTTACATTTCCCACACAGCCTCCAGGCTTCTGAGAAAGAATGTTCGGATGGAAGAATTCTCCAGATCAGAGTTCTCCGAAGGATTGTCTGAGAGGCACTGGCTTGATTCCTAATTGATGCGGGAGGAACCAGCCCACTGTGAGCTGGACTGTCCCTCAGTTAGGTGGTCCTGGCTGCCTAACACAGTTTGCTATGAGCCTGTGAGCAAGCCAGCGAGCACCACTCCTCCTGCTTCAGGTTCCAGTTCTTGCCTGACTTCCTCGACGATGGATTGTGACCTGGAGGAGTAAGCCACGTAAGCCCTTTCCTCCGGCGAGGTGCTTCTGGTTAGAATGTTTAATCACAGCAACCGAAGGAGAAGACCCTCTCCCAGAGAGGGCAGTACCTGGTGTTAGCCCAGATATAAAGAAATTTGAGGGAGGGCTGGGGAGGCGGCTCAGCAGTGAGGAGCACTGTCTGTTCTTCCAGAGGACATGGGTTCAGTTCCCAGCAACCACCTGACAGCTCACAACTGCCTATACCTGGAGCTCCAGTGGTTCCCATGCCCTCTCTTGAGCCTCTGAGGGCACGAGAAGGCACACACATAGTGCACAGATGTACATGTAGGCAGAAGACTTAACCCCCAAGTAAAATAAAAACTAACCTTAAAGCACAAAGAAGAAGCCAGGTATGGCAACACACACCTATAATCCCAGCACTCAGGAGGCAGAGGCAGCTAGATCTCTGAGTTCAAGGCCAGCTTGGTCTACAGAGTGAGTCCCTGGACAGTCAGAGAAACCCTGTCTTGAAAAACAAACAGGCCTAGAGAGATGGCTCAGAGGTTAAGAGCACTGACTGCTCTTCCGGAGGTCCTGAGTTCAATCCCCAACACCCACATGGTGGCTCACAGCCATCTGTTATGAGGTCTGGTGCCCTCTTCTGGCCTGCGTGTAAGGAACACTGCACACATAATAAATATATACATCTTTAAAAGGAAGGGGGAAGCTGCTGCTTTTGCCGGCCCACCTCCTCTCGTTCCTGGTAATTTCATCTTCTGTTTCTGTCCCTGCTTCTGCAGCTCTGAGTCCAGATTCTTCAGCCTTCCCATGCAGACCAAGACCAGCCGCTGTGCAGGAATCCCCAGGCCTTCAGCACCGGTTGGGACTGCTGAGGAAGCCTTGTGGAACGAGCAGGTTCTCAGTCCCTTCAGCACGCACACGGCGGCTGTTGGACTACCTGGCCGTACTGTAAAAGTCAGTTTAGCGATCCTCTATGTAATATGTCCAGTCTGTCCTGTTCTGCTAGAGAACCCTGACTGATTCGAACCTTACCGTACCACCCTTATACCTTTATTCTGAAATACTATAGACCTGGCTTATTCCAGATGGCCTCCCCTTCAGCTGTGTGGTCATTATCGTTGTTTCATTTAGTATTTACTAGCCGAAGCTTCCCAGAGACCAGGGAACTTACAAGCCGGGGAGGGGCGTTAGCTGAGGAGTGACGGAATGGACAGAGAAGATGGCAGCCCCTGGGTGAACTGCTAAATTACCCACCAGCTGGAGAGAGTGGACCATTTGTTCAAATTGTAGACTGAACTTTAATTTAAGGAGTCCAGATTAGAATGGTATTCACAGTGGGACCATGGGAATTTGGAGAGGATGCCAACCATCAATCAGTGTTTATTTACATATTTGTGTGCGTACTGGCTTTCGTATTTACTAGTACATTTTCAACATTAAGCAAAAAAAAAAAAAAAAAAAAAAAAAAGGAAAAGAAAATTGTTCTTCTGGGGGGGGGGGTTGACTCATTCTCAAGGCTCTGAAGGAGAATTTATTTCTAGAGTCCCCCAGCTCCAACCACTCAGGTAGGACACTCATTTGAAGTTCCTGTTAACCGCCCCACCCCCTTTTCTTATAAGGACAGATGATGATCTCATTTCAAGCTTTTTGTTGTTTTGTATTTTTGTTTAGGCAAGGTCTCACTATGTAGCTCTGGCTGTCTTGGAACTCATAGTGATCTGCCTGCCTCTGCCTCCCAAATACAATTTTAAAGGCTTGTGACATCGTGACTACTTTCCAAGATTCTTTTAAAATAGCTAACAATAATTCCACTTTCCAACGGGTAATTTTTCAGCTGCTTCAGCATCTTCCCCTCAGACAACAGGAAGATTTAGAACTGGATCACTCTGCCCTTTCCTCTCTAGTTTCCCACAGCCCAAAATGCGGTCTCTGGAGGCCAGCGTCCTCCGGGATCAGCCCCCGGGCTCCACTCTCAGCCTGGACACTATCTTCTTCCAAAAATTAGCTTTGTCTCTCAGCGTACCAGAGCTATTCTGCTTCTGATTGTAGCTGCACCTTCCTTGGGTGTACAGGGGTCCACAGGGGGCCCCGCCCTTCTCAAACTGGGATGCTTCGTGAGGCTGACGCTTGCCCTGTGCCTGCAGGAAGTTTTCTCTTTAGTACATCGACCAACTTTGCAGTAGAGGTGTTTACACGATGGGAGGGAGAGACCCAGTGGCCACGTTAGCCGCGGCGAGCAGCCTGCACCAGACCAGACGGGAAGGTGTTTCTCTGTGTCCTTAAACCAGGCGTGGCAGCTCAGGCCTGTAGTTTTAGTGCTGGAAAGGCTGAGGCAGGAGGATTGCTGTGACTTTGAGGGCAACCTGGGCTACTGGAGACCTTATTTTACTTCAATACTCAGTATTATTTTACATATTTTTCTACTGAAAATAGGTATTTTTCTCACAGAACATACCCTGGTTACAGTTTTCCTTCCCTCCACACCTCCAAATTTCTTCTCCCCTCCCCCACCCCATCTGAATCCACTCCTTTCTGTCCTTCATTAGAAAACAGCCTTCTAAGGGACAATAAAACACAATATAATTAGCCAGAACAAAAACTAGCACACTGGGATTGGACGAGACGCACATAAGGAGAAGGCTCCAGAGGCAAAGACTGACAAGAGTCCCAAAGAGTCACAGAACAGGGCCTGGTGCAGACCTGCGCAGGCCCTGTGAGTCCCCCTGCTGTGGCCCTTACTGGCTACCTCCTCTTCCGTGGGCTTCTCTGAGCCCCCAGGGGGGGGGATTTGATGGAGACATCCCACTTAGGGCACGGTGTTCCAAGGCCCCTCATTTTCTGCATGATGCAGTCTGGCTCTGGGTCTGTGTGTGTGTGTGTCTCCATCTGCTGCAGGAGGATGGCACTGATGGTGGCTGAGCAAGGCACTCAGCTGTGAGTGTAGCAGAATGTCAGTACCAGGCTGGCCTCCACCTCAGAGGTCCTCCTGCCTCTGCCTCCCGAACGCTGGGATTAAAGGCAAAGCCACCACCGCCTGATAATAGGAGTCATTTTATTGCTGTTTCTTTTCATTCATTCTTTCTTTTGTTTTTCTTTTTAAAGAATAGTCGTTTTGTTTGTTTGTTTGTTTGTTTGTTTTTGTTTCACCCTACACCCTTGAGCAATGGAGATTGAGATGCAGGCTCTTGGTCACTCGGGCTGTGACGGGTGTGGGTCCATCTCATGGAATGGGGGTTATTGGTTGGTTACCCCGAAAGCTTCGTGCCACTATTGCTGTAATACGCCTTTCAGGCAGGACACGGTTGCTGATCAAAAGTGTGTGGCTGCGCTGGTGTTTACATTTCTCTTTCTGTAGCATGAAGAGTTCTTCTTGTACCAGTGACATAGAACACAGGGGTGGAGGCTCCATGAAGGCGCAAATTCAAGTTTTCCACGTTGAATGACTTGTGTAGGTGTTGTCTTCAGCCATGGGACCTTGGTGCCAGTTTGTAGAAGGCTATCTATGGTCTTGGCAGTAGCCTGGGTTGTTTGGGGATTCCCATGGGACACCTTTGGCCAACAACTGGATGAGATGTGAACCAACCCCAGGACCGGAGCCGGTGGTAAGTGACAAGGATGGTCAGGTAGACCATTGTTTGGTCCTCTCATTTAGATCCCTCTCACATAGGTATATATTTTAGCGAACATTACTGTGTTAGGTTTCCATATTACCCCTCGAATGGCCCTCACTTTTAGCTGTCTCTCCCCATGTCCCCTCCCTCATTTCTTCATCTCCCTACTTGATCCTCATGTTCCAGCCTTCACCCATCTGTAACCATCTATTGTATTTCCCTTTCCTAATGAGATCTATCTGACGACACCTAGTCCGTCACTGTTTTACTTAACCTCTGTGGCTCTACAGATTGTGACTTGGTTATCATTGGCTTAACAGCTGGCATTCACACACAAGTGAAGTCACACCGTAGCTGACATTTACATACAAGTGAAGTCACACCATAGCTGACATTCACACACAAGTGAAGTCACACCATAGCTGACATTCACACACAAGTGAAGTCACACCATAGCTGACATTCACATACAAGTGAAGTCACACCGTAGCTGACATTCACACACAAGTGAAGTCACACCATAGCTGGCATTCACACACAAGTGAAGTCACACCATAGCTGACATTCACACACAAGTGAAGTCACACCGTAGCTGACATTCACACACAAGTGAAGTCACACCATAGCTGACATTCACACACAAGTGAAGTCACACCGTAGCTGGCATTCACACACAAGTGAATACACACCATAGTTGTCTCTCTGGGTTTGGAACACCTCACTCAGGGTTCCTGCTCTGTTTATTTTACCTGTGAGTTTCACGATTGCATTTGTTATAAAGGCTGAGTAATACTCCATAGTGTAATTGTACTAACTTTTCTTTAGCTGTTCTTCTGTTGAGGGCCCATCCAGGTTGCTTACAATTATGAACAGAACAGCATTAAACATGGTTGGACCAGTGCCTCTACAGTGTCCTTTGGGTGTGTGCCTACCAGTGGTATAGCTGGCTCTTGAGACCGACCCATTCCCATCTTCCTCCCATCTTCCCATCACAGTGACTTCTATAATGGCTGTGCAAGTTTGCACTCCCGACAGCAGTGGATGAGTGCTTCCCTTACTCCACACCCTTGCCAGCATGATCTTCGCTTGTTTTAATTGAGCTTAGCCATTCTGATGGGTACAAGATGAGATCTCAGAAAGGTTTTATTTGCACTTCCTCCATGGCTAAGGATGCCGGACATGTCAAGTGTTTCTTATCCATCTCAGTCTCCTCTTTTTAGAATTGTGGGTTTAGAGCTGCACCCCATTTTTAAATTGGGTTATTTATTTACTTGATATCTAGGGTTTCTTTTGTTGTTGCTGTTGTTTTTGTTTGTTTGTTTTATGAGGCAGGGTGTCTTTATGTGTAGCTTTGGCTGTCCTGGAACTAGCTTTGTAGAACAGGCTAGCCTCAAACTCACACAGAGATCTGCCTGTCTTTGCCTCCTGAGTTCTGGCACTGAAGGTGTGTGCCATCACTTGGCCTGGCTTTTTGAATTCTTTATATATTTTGGATATTAACTCTTGTCTTAGTTAGGATTTCTATTGCTGTGAAGAGACACCATGACCCCGGCAGCTCTTGAAGATATCAGAAAATGGAAAGATCTCCCATACTCACAGATTGGTAGGATTAATACAGTAAAAATGACCATCCTACCAAAAAGTAGTCTACAGAATCAATTTAATCCCCATCAAAATTCCAATGCAATTCTTTACAGATCTTAAAAGCACACATTTCAGCTTCATATGGAAACCAAAACCTAGGTTAGTTAAAAGAAAAAAAAAATCCTGAAATTGCCAGGCGTTGGTGGCGCACGCCTTTAATCCCAGCACTCGGGAGGCAGAGGCAGGTGGATCTCTGTGAGTTCGAGGCCAGCCTGTTCTACAGAGCGAGTTCCAGGACTGGCTCCAAAACAATACAAGAGAAACCCTGTCTTGAAAAACCTAAATAAATAAATAAACAAACAAACAAACAAACAAACAAATCCTGAATTATAAAAGAACTTCTGATATCTTTGGTGTTTTAAAGTTTTTATCATACAAGTCTTTCCCTTGCTTTGTTAGAGTGACCCTGAGATACTTTCTATTATTTGAAACTATTGTGAAAGGTGTTGCTTCCCTGATTTTTTTCTCAGTGCATAGGACAGGTATTGGTTTTTGTGAGCTGATTTTGTATCCAGCTCCTTTGCTGAAGGTGTTTTTCAGCTGTAGGATTTTCTCAGTGGGATTTTTAGGGTCACTTACATATGCTACCATTTCATCTGAAAATAAAGATGCTTTGACTTCTTCTTTTCCCGTTGCCTTACTGATCTAACTAAGAATTCAAGTACTGTATTCAGTAGGTGTGGTGGTAGCGGTGGTAGCGGACAGCCTTGTCTTGTTCCTCATTTCAGTGGAATTGCTTTGAGTTTCTCTTCATTTAAGTTAATGTTGGCTGTGGGATTGCTAAAAACTGCCTTAATTGTGTGAGACAGTCCCTTGTATCCCTAATATCTCTGGGACTTTTATCATGAAAGGGGTTGAATTTTTGTCTTTCAGTTTGTTTATATGGTGATTTTCATGTGTTGAACCATCCCTGCATCTCTGGAAGGAAGCCTACTTGATCATGGTGGATGATTATTTTGGCCTGTTCCTAGATTCAGTTTGCAAATATGATAATTTTTGCATTTATGCTCACAAGGGAAATTGGTCTGTAATTCTCTTTTATTGGTTGGGTCTTTATGTGGTCTGGGTATCAATGACTGTAGCCTTATAAAATGAATTGGGCAATGTTCTTTCTGTTTCTATTTTATGGGATAATTTGACTAACTCTTCTTTGAAAGTCTGGTAGAATTCTGTGCTAAAACCATCTGTCCCTGAGCCTTTGTTTTTGTTGTTGAAAGATTTTTAATTTTTCTTCTATTTCACTATGCTTATCAGATTGCTTATCTGATCTTTATTTAACTTTGTTCAGGGATATATATTGAGGAAATTATACTTAGAGTTTCCAATTTGGTGGGGTATGTGAGAGTCCAGTTTCTGTTGATGGTGTCACTAAAAGACAGGGACTGTGCGAAGCACCAACACCTCCTGCCATTGTTTGAGCAGACCTGAGTCTCGGGAGCACTGGATGCCTCTTAATGAAGTGTACCAGCTAACTGTACACCCTCACGTAGAGCGGGTTGTGTGTCGTTCAGACTCACTGGATGGTAACTCAACATGGCCTTAGCTGATTGGATAATGTATGCATTTGTGCCAGCAAACTAAACCAGATCTGCACCTAGAAGCTGTCCTGGGAAACTCGTCAAGTGATTCCCCCCCCCTCCACTGCTGGTGGGAGGGAGAAAACCCTGTAACACGAACAATAAAAGACCCAGAGACTGATATTTGGGTTCAAGCTTCAAGCTGAAGATCAGAGAAGCAAAGCAGCTGGCCACTAGCTCTTACGTCTACCTCAGACTGAAAGGGTGATCCAGATGGCTCCACAAATCCTTAGATTGCAATCCATCACTGCTGCCTCGTCCTTTTATGTCTTTCGAATCCTGGGACTGAAGGCTGTGATCCCAGGTGCTGAGATCACCTTTGTGAGGGCTGTTTCTCTTTAGGACTGGATCAATTTTGAGTAGCTCAGTGAGGCCTTGAACTACTGTCTCTTGATATGGGATTAAAGGTGTGTGCCACCACTGCCTGGCTCCACAGCTAGCTAGTGTGGCTGCTGGGATTAAAGGTATATGCATCACCATTGCCTGACCTGTATGGCTTGTGGCTAACTTTGCTTTCTGAACCCTTAGGCAAGCTTTAATAAACCATAAACATCACCACAAAACCCACACTTAGATCCTTTGGGCTTCCTTGTGCCTGTTATTAAGTCCCCTTTCATTTCTAATTTTTTTCTTTTCTTTTCTTTTTTTTTCTTTTCTTTTCTTTTCTTTCTTTCTTTATATCTATCTATCTATCTATCTATCTATCTATTTTCTTTTTTGAGACAGGGTTTTTCCTATATAACAGCTCTGGCTGTCCTGGAACTAGATTTGTAGAACTCACAGAGATCTGCCTGCCTCTGTCTTTACAGAGGGAGTTTCATGACAGACTACAAAGCTATAGAGAAACCCTGTCTCGAAAAACAAAAACAAAGAAACAAAAAATGAAATGCTAGGTGGTGGTGGTGGTACACACCTTTAATTGGGATTAAACCAACCAACCAAACAACCAAACAAAAATAATCAAATTGTCCTCTTGGTGGATTTTTCCACTGCTGGGTATACAGTGTCTGTCTTAGTTAGGGTTTCTGTTGCTGTGAAGAGACACCATGACCATGGAAACTCTTATAAAGAAAAGACATTTAATTGGTGTGGCTTACGTTTTCAGAGGTTCAGTCCATTATCCTCATGGTGTGACATGGTGGCGTGCAGGCAGACAGGGTGCTGGAGAAGAAGCTGAGTGTCCTGTGTCTTGATTTGCAGGGAACAGGCAGTGGTCTGAGATACTGGGCATGGCTTGAGCATATATGAGACATTAAAACCCATCTCCGCAGTGGCACACTTCCTCCAACAAGGCCACACCCACCCCAGTGAAGCCACACCCCTCAATAGTGCCACTCCCTTTGTGGGGCATTTTCTTTCAAACCACCACAGTCTTCCCTATCTCTTCTGATTAGTTTTGATTCAAAGTCTATTTTATCAGATATTAAAATGGCTACACCTAGCAAGGTGGTGATGGTTCACACCTTTGATCCCGGCACTCTTGAGACAGAGGAAGGCAGATCTCTGAGTTTGAGGCCAGCCTGGTCTGCAGAGGGAGTTCCCAGACATCCAGGGCTACTCAGAGAAACCCTTTCTTAAAAAACAAAACAAAACTGGCTGTGATAGCTTGCTTCTTAGGTCCATTTTCTTGGAATATCTTTTTCCATCTCTGAGGTTGTGTCTATCCTCGACATTAAGGTGTGTTTCTTGGACACAGGGGAAGGATGTTTTCATACCCATTCGGTTAATGTGCGTTTTGTTTGCTTTTTCAAACTGGGGAGAGACCATCGATATTGAGAAATATCAATAATCAGTCTTTGTGTGTGTGTGTGTGTCCTTTTCCGTTCTTTTGATTTGCTGGTCTGGGATTATTTATTCTTTGTGTTTTCTTGGGTGTGGTTGGAGTTTTATTTTTTAAGATTTATATTTATTGTATGTATATGAGTGCTCTGCTCTATCTGCATGTCAGAAGAGAGCATCAGATCTCATTACAGATGGTTGTGAGCCACCATACGGTTGCTGGGAACTGAACTCAGGATCTCTGAAAGAGCAGCCAGTGCTCTTAAATGTTGAGCCGTCTCTCGGGCCCTTGGAGTCTTCTTTCTCCTGCCTTCGGTACGGCTAGATCTGTAGATACATATTGCTTAAATTTGGCGTTACCGTGGGACGTCTGTCTTATTTTCTGCGTCTGTCCTTGCCAGTGGCCGTGTCTGAGGAGCAGCAGGTGTCACTTGGGCTTCAGGAGTTTGGTAACCAGAATGCAAGGCACTTACAGGAGAGTCTTGGATAGGCGAGGCCCTGAGAGCTTGGGCTCCAGAACGTCTCTGGCTACTGCTGAGCCTTTACACGTCTGCCGCTGCCCCTTTTATGGGTATCTGGCACGGTGTGAACGGGTGCAGAGTGGGGGCGGCCCCCACTGCTTTCACTGTGGTGTGATTATCTCATGGAAACTTCCCGTTCTACTGGGCATTTTTTCCTGTGGTTTATCCTGAAGGTGATTTCCTCTGAAGCTGTAATGTGTAAGTGAAGTAATGATTTCATACAATGATAGTGGTAGTTTTGTTGACGAAGGATTTTCCAATAAATGTAGTAAAGGATTATGATGGAGGTTAGTTTAGATAAAATGAATATAGGCAAAGATAGGTTATAGTGTTGCCTGATAAAGCAGGGGCTGCGGATACAAAGGAGGAACAAGGAAGTGTCGCCCAGCTAGGGCTGACGAGCCTCGCTTATAGGCTGTGCTGTAGGTTAATGGTTAAGGGAAGCAATCAGTCCCTGGGGTCAGCCCAAGGTCTTTCATACATTGGGAAATGTGCATGGGTTTCGGTATGAATCGTAGCCAAATGCAAAGCCTCAAGCAATCCACTCACGTAACAAAGAACTGGATGGTTACTTAGGATAATTAGACCGGGCTCCAAAATGAGAAAGTGGAACTCGTTCCCTGGTTCCTGGCAATTATAAAAACTGCTGCCTATGTAGATGGTTATGGCTAAGGGCTCCCGGCCTATGAATGGTCTCAAAGATTAATGTTTAACTGTGTGTGGGTTCTTGGGGAATAATTTGATTTCACCTGTAATATGTAAAAGTTTTAATCAGGTAAGGAAAATGGGAAACATGCTTTTTTTTTTATTTGTATTCATTTTAATTATTCACTTAAAATAAAATGTAACCACATTGTAATTTTTATATGGCTTGTAAGATTCTGCTGGGATATAGTGTATATTCTGTAAGGGAAAAAAATAAAGAAGCGAGAAAGACGGGATTGGGAAGTAGAGGAGGAGGAAGGGATCAGGAAGGAGAGGAGGAAGGGATCGGGAAGGAGAGGAGGAGGAAGGGATCAGGAAGTAGAGGAGGAGGAAGGGATCAGGAAGGAGAGGAGGAGGAAGGGATCAGGAAGGAGAGGAGGAGGAAGGGATCAGGAAGTAGAGGAGGAGGAAGGGATCGGGAAGGAGAGGAGGAGGAAGGGATCAGGAAGGAGAGGAGGAGGAAGGGATCAGGAAGGAGAGGAGGAGGAAGGGATCGGGAAGGAGAGGAGGAGGAAGGGATCAAGAAGTAGAGGAGGAGGAAGGGATCGGGAAGGAGAGGAGGAGGAAGGGATCAGGAAGTAGAGGAGGAGGAAGGGATCGGGAAGGAGAGGAGGAGGAAGGGATCAGGAAGGAGAGGAGGAGGAAGGGATCAGGAAGTAGAGGAGGAGGAAGGGATCGGGAAGGAGAGGAGGAGGAAGGGATCAAGAAGTAGAGGAGGAGGAAGGGATCGGGAAGGAGAGGAGGAGGAAGGGATCAGGAAGTAGAGGAGGAGGAAGGGATCGGGAAGGAGAGGAGGAGGAAGGGATCAGGAAGGAGAGGAGGAGGAAGGGATCGGGAAGGAGAGGAGGAGGAAGGGATCAGGAAGTAGAGGAGGAGGAAGGGATCGGGAAGCAGCGAGAAGGAAAACATTAGGGTAGAAAATCAGAACAGAGGGAAAATAGGGTAGAATAAGTGGCAGACGAATAATAAATGGAGAGCTAAGCTTTGTCTCTCAGAAAAGTCCTCATATGTCCGTCTGTCCAGTAGTTTTCCTTCTCTGTATCTCCTCTTCAGATTTTCTGACCTGCTGAAGGCCTGCTAGGCATTAGATCCTGATATGTTGGAGGTGTGGCGTGTGTGTGTGTGTGTGTGTGTGTGTGTGTGTGTGTGTGTGTGTGTGTTTGTGCACATGCGTGAGCTCGTGTGCATGTCTCCCCCCTTTTTTCCTGGCCTCTGAGAATTAAGTTTTACTCCATCAGATATAAAAGTCAGTTGAGTGATTAGTCCTCAAACTGCAAGGTCCCCCTTCAATTCCTGAGCTGCTGAAGGCTGGTCCTTGTAACAGTGCATTGTGATGGATAGTTTTGCTGTGCACAGTAACCTGGGCTGGCATCTGTAGTCCCTTAGAGTCTGGAAAACATCTGTCCAAGCCCTTCTGACTTTTTGAGTGTGCGTTTTGAAGACAGGTTGTTAGTGTAATAAGTCTGCATTTATAAATTATTCTCGTTCCCTTACACAATTTCTGTTTGTTTGTTTGTTTGTTTTCATTTTTTGAGACAGGGGTTCTCTGTGGCTTTGGAGCCTGTCCTGGAACGCACTCTTGAGCTCACAGAGATCCACCTGCCTCTGCATCCCCAGTGCTGGGATGAAAGGCGTGCACCACCACCGCCCAGCTCCCTTACATCTTTTAATAGTCGCTCTTTCTTCTGTATATTTACTGTTTTGATTATTGCGTGCCAAGGGGACTTCCTTTTCTGGTCTGTCTGTTTGGTGTTCTGCATTCTTCTCGTGTCTTGTGATGGGTATCTTCTTCAGGTTGGAGAATTCTCTTCTATGATTTTGTTGAAAATGTTTTCTGTGCCTTTGACAAGGGTTCCTTCTTCTCCCCCCTGTCTTTTCATGGTGTCCCAGATTTCCTGGATATCTTTTTAGAGTTAACCTTTTCTTTGATCAAGGTATACATTTTTTTTTCTATTGTGTCTTGAATGCCTGAGATTCTCTTTCCCCTCTATTATATTCTTTTTGAGAGGCTTTGCCTCTGAGGGTCCTGTTTGCGTTCCTAAATGTTTCACTTCTAGATTTCCCTCAGTTTGAATTTGCTTATTGATTTTATTTTGACTTCAGGTCTTCACTGTTTCAGTAATTTCCTTCCTCTGCTTGTTGGTATTTTCACAGTTTTTAAAAAGGGATTTATTAATTTCCTCTTTAAGGACCTCTACCATATTCATGAAAGCTATTTTAAGGTCCTGTGTGTGTGTGTGTGTGTGTGTGTGTGTGTGTGTGTGTGTGTGTGTGTGTGTTTGCACGCTTTTCAGCCATATTGGAATACCCAAGGGTCTGCTGTGGTAGGATTGCTGGGCTCTGGTGGAGACATATTACCCTGGCCATGATTGATTGTGTTTTTATGCTGTGATCCAGGCATCTGGGATTTGTAAAATTGTAATTCTAGTTGTTGCTATCTGGTCTTGCTTTGTTGGGTGGGCTTTGTTGTTCTTGGTTTCTGTTGCCATCTCTGGACAGTGTGGGGGATGTGTGCTGCTTAGTAGGAAATTCTTCTGGGATCATAACAGGTGTGGTGTGGCCGCTGGGGTTCCATGTAAAATGTGTTTCTAGATATTGGGAGCCGACCCTTGGGAATAGAGGCAGTATGGGGGGGGTACTGAAGGGTTCCACAGGAGGGAGGAAGTCAGAGTGTTCTGACAGGATCTACTTAGTCTCTTGGGAGTGGGGCAGAGAGTGAGGAGAGGCTGGAGTGAATGCTCTATAACAGAGCTAGGGATGACACTGGGGGATTGAATTTGGAGGAGGAGGGATACTTGAAGATCTTCACTTAGCCTACCTGCTTTCCTGGCTGGGACGGCCTGGTAGGTTCCCAGGAGTACCTGCTGGAGTTGAAGCTGGGGTAAATGAATTGGGGCTGGGGTTGGGAGGGAAGTTAGGGAAGAAAGGTCTGTGTGAGTCACTGGAGAGGGGTGGAGGTGGGGAGTGGGGAGGGAGGCAGCAGCAGGTGATCTGAGCTAGGATAAGACTGGGGATTAGTGTTAGAGGAGCTGAGGGAGATGTGCAGATCTGTGGTCAGCCTACCTGCTTCCCTGGCTGGAGGGTATTTCCCTTTTTAATCTGCTAAAATTGGGGCTGGGGTCATGGCCCAGGTAGTAAAGTGCCTGCCATGCAAGCATGGGGACCCAGGAGTGGATCCCCAGAACCAAGTTTAAAAGCCTGGCTCAGTGATGAGCATCTGTAACACAGCCTTAGAACGTTAGATCACCTGCGCTCACTGGCCAGACATCCCCACCTGACTCAGTGAGCTGAGCATCAGGGTTTAGTGAGACCCTGCCAATAAATAAATAATAAATAAATAAACAAAGGTGGATGTGTGGCAAGATGTCTCAGTAGTTAAGAGCACTTGTTCTCCCGGAGGACCCACTTTGATTCCCAGCATCCATGTGGCAGCTCACAACTGTCCATAACTCTGGTTCCAGGGGGTCCAGTGCCTTCTCCTTACCTCTGTGGGCACCAGGCATGTGCATGGTACCCAGATACGCACACAGACAGGACACTTGCACACATAATACAAAATAAATATAAAAAGATGATCAAGGATGGTACCTTTGGTTGACCTTGGGTCTTGACACGCATATGCACACATAATGCACGTACCACACACACACACAATCCTCCACAATACAAAATTGTGATTAAAATAATCTGAGCAGGGTGGTGCACACCTTTAATCTTGGCCCTCAGGAGGCAGAGGCAGGCAGATCTCTGTGAGTTCCAGGCCAGCCTGGTCTACAGATCAAGTTCTAGGACAGTCTCCAAAGCTACAGAGAAACCCTGTCTCAAAAAAACCAATAATATTTCTATATATCTATATATGTATGTGTATAAAGTTTTCCATCTTCAATTTGGCAGTTCAAATTGGTGGTAGAGCCATTAGATGGGTAAAGCCCTGAATTTGATCTCCCAGCTCTCTCTCTCTCTCTCTCTCTCTCTCTCTCTCTCTCTCTCTCTCTCTCTCTCTTTCTCCATACACACACACACACACACACACACACACACACACAAAAAAAAAAAAATCTGGGCTATCTTAAGTATTTAAATTCTGTATTTTTAATTGACAAATAATAATTATATGCTCTTAGGAGGTCACAGAATGATGAATCACGTTGTACACTTGCCATCTTTATGGTTATTTGTATTAGTCAGGGTTCTCTAAGGGAACAGTATTGTGTGGGAAATAAGATTCTGGGACACAATATAGGCTGATTGATGTTTATTTGGGGAGAAATCACTTATTCCAGAGACAGATGACCTCCATGGGTTTCCACTCTAAGGATGCCCCTGGATGCTCTCTGTCTCTGACCAGGAAGTAAGAGATCGAGCTGGGGTCTGGGACCCCAGATCTAGTCCCCCTTGGTCACACCTGCATCTGTTCCCATGCCCCAATGGGCATAGTCAGTGCAACCGTGCGGGCGGGGTGGATATCTCACTACAGAAGAGAACTGATAGGGTGGATGTGTGTGTACAATATACATAATATTATATATATCTTCATGCATATACAAAAGCATAGACTGGCTTTCTGTGGTCACGGTCATCCAACAACAGCTGTCTCCTGATGGAAAGGCCAAGATTTCATGTGTTGTTCAGTCTGGCAGGCTGGATGTCTCAGCACTCCCAATCTGGTGCTGGCATTCCAGAGGATGCCTAGAGGGCTGATGATCCCTGTGCTGGAATTGTGAAGAGGTAGGTTCTAATCCCAGCGAAGGAGTGACTCGGCAACAAGGTGGACAGACTTGCCAGTGAGAGTGAGGGCAAGCAGGCAAAACAAAGAAACAAACAAACAAACTTCCTTCTCCCATGCCCTTTCTGTAGGCTGCTACCAGAAGGTGTAACCCAGATTTAGGGTGGGTCTTCTCATCTCCAGTGATCCAGTCAAGAAGAGTCCTCGAAGATGTGCCCATGTTACCAACCAAGGTCAGCCATCACAGGTAGAGACATTTACAATCTGGCCTTCAGTACTAACGATAACAGCAACACATTTTAATTTCAGTGGGTTGTTTTGAGACAAGGTCTGGCTGTACAGTTCAGGCAGGTCTGAGACTCACAGGACCCTCCAGCTTCGGCCTCCTCAGGGCTGGGATGATAGCTGTGGATTCCACTATGGTCACCATCACTATGGTCACCATCCGGGTAGCAGGTCAGCAGAGCTTAGCCCTCCTGCATAGACGGGCTCCTCCCATTTCCATTGTCCGTTCTCAGCCCCCTGCTCTCACTCCCAGTGGCTGGTAACCCCTCCACCGCCCACATTTGCCATCTTGATTTCCCTTAGATGTTTAGATTTCATGTCTAAGTGAGAGACCATGTGGCTTTGCCCCTTTCTGATTGGCTTATTGTCACCCAGCATGATGCACTTCAGCCTCACCCAGGTTGCCCGCCTCACCGGCAGAATTTCTTTCCTCCTTTCATAATGCTGAATAAATAGCATTCAATTGTGTGTATACTGTATTTTAAATTTGTTCTTAATTTTTAGTTACATGTGTATGTGTCTCTCTGTGTGTCCGTAAATGCGTGTGCAGGTGCCTACAGAGGACAGAAGAGAGTGTCTGTCACTTAGGTACCTGGAGATGGAGTCACCTCCAGCGGGTGCAGGAACTGAACTGGGACCATCTGCCTGAGCCCCAAACGCTCTAAAGTAGTGAGCAGTCTCGCTAGTCCTCTACCTTATTTTCTGAGACATAGTTTCTCACTGAACCTGGACGGGCCTGAACCTCTGCTGTCTGCCTGACTCTACCCCCTACCCAGCAGCCTTTCAGGTGGGTGCTGGGGAGTCAAACTCGGGCCTGGGACTTGCACAGTAGGTACTTTGCCCACCGACACACACACAGCACTGAGGAGAGATGCTGGTTGGCTGAGAATTCAGTCACAGTCTCTCATCTTCTGGAGGCCAAAGGCCACTTTCGTTTCTGGGCTCAGGTTTCCACAAAATGAGTTTATTCTTGACGTCCCAGCTTGGAAAGTCGGTACACAGGGACTTTCATCCAACTACAGCGCACTGAAAACTGCGCACACGTACACACACACATACACAGACACACATACACATGTACACACACACATACACAGGCATGCACACACACACACATACACACATGCACATGCCATGCATACACACTCATTCACAGACATGCACACACGTGCACATAAATGCACATACATGCACGCACACACGCACACACAGACACATATACACATGTACACACACACATACACAGGCATGCACACACACACACATACACACATGCACATGAACACACACAGACACACACATGCACATGCCGTGCATACACACACACATTCATGACATGCACACACATGCACATAAATGCACACACACATGCACACACATGCACACACAGACACACATACCCAGACACACGCATACACACGCTCATGCATGCACACACAAACACAGATTTTAAAAATTGCCATATAGTTTGGAAGTGGGTGTGAGATGGATACAGTTGATATGAAAACTGAAAGGGGCCCCTCACCCTGGGACCCAGTTTCCATTTCCTGCTGCCTGAGAGTCAAGCAGTTTCAGTACAGCTGGTAAACTCAGAACTGTCTGCAGAAACAGTGCCTGTCCTAGAGACATCTCAAAGGGGATGTCAGAAACAGCAGACTGCTTACATGGGGTCAGAATGTGTGTGCCCGTCAGTTTAACTGCTAAAGCTCCCCTAGTCCCTAAATCCAAGCAGCATGCCTCATGAAACCACCTTACAAAAACATTTTCACTATTTTATTTCTATTTGTGTCTGTGCACATGGGTGCAGCTACCCAGAAGAGGGCGTGGAAGCCCCTGCAGCTGGGGTTATAGGAGGTTGTGAGCTGTCCAACCCACTTGGGTGCTGGAAACTGAACTCTGGGCCTCTGCGAGAGCTGGACGTGTTCTTTACTGCTGAGCCGTCCCTCCAGGTCCCAAAACAAACTTAAAAACATTTACTCCCTACCCATCTGAGTGTGTGTGTGTGTGTGTGTGTGTGTGTGTGCGCGTGCGTGCGTGCGTGCGTGCGTGTGTGTGTGTGTGTGTGTGTGTGTGTACAGGTACACATATGTGGTATGCCTGTACCACAACCCACATGTGAAGGTCAGAGGACTTTTTTTGTTTTTTGTTTTGTTTTGTTTTGTTTTTGGAGACAGGGTTTCTATGTGTAACAGTCCTGGCTGTCCTGGAACTCACTCTGTAGATCAGGCTGTCCTCAAACTCACAGAACTTCCCCTGCATCTGCCTCCTGAGTGCTGGGATTAAAGGTGTGTACCACCACTGCCCGGTAAATCAGAGGCAAAAAGATTGTGTGGATCTTTTCTACCTAGTGGGTTCCCAGGATGGAACTCCGGTTATCTGTCTCTCTGGCAGTGGGCAGCTTTACCTACTGAGCCTTCTCAGCAGCCCTGCAAACTCTTTATAAGCAAGCAGCTCATCCATTGAAGATTTTATTTTATTATTTATGTGCATGAGTGTTTTGTCTGAGTGTTTGTTGGCTAAGATATTGGCAGTGAGTAAGAAGAGAGCGGCATCACTGGGGTGAAATCTTCTGGGAAGTGTTTCCTGAGAGCACAGAGAAGCTGTGTTCCACAGGCCGCCGCGGTTGAGCCTTGTGCTGGCAGCAGGACTTGGTAATGTGTAGGAGTCACGCAGTTGGTGGCTTCTCTTAATTTTACCTGAAATGTTTTGACTTACCCTCATTTTTTTTCCAGCACTGGGGATGGAACCCAGGCATTCGTACACACTGGGTGAGTGCTACACTTCTAAGCTACATCCACAGCCCCATCCTTGCCTTTTATTTTGAGACGGTCTCACTGAGTTGCTCAGGCTTGAATTTATGGGCCTCCCTGCTTGAGCCTGCCTAGTAGCTGGGATTACATGTCTGTGCCAGCAGGTATAGCTTTACTCTCATCTTTACTATTAATATCGTTTTTATTTATTCTGTGTATCCCTTGCTGCCCTGGAACTCACTCTGTAGCCCAGGCTGGCCTCCAGCTCACAGAGATCCTCCTGCCTCTGCCTCCCGAATGCTGGGATTAAAAGCATGGGCCACCACTGCTCGGCTTTACTCCCATTCTAAGAAGGGTCTGATATACTGAACTTGGTTGGCCGGCATCTTTCCAACATTCTAGTTTTGTTCTTTTGAGATAGGTCTCACTGTGCAGTCCTGGCTGGCCTGGCATTTGCCAGGACCAAGTTTTTATTTGACCATGTTGTACCTAACTCTAGTTTCCTTTGAGCCTATTTTTGTGGGAGCTCAGAGAACTTTATAGAAATATAGTATCTCTCGCTGAAATGGATTCCAGCCACTACTCTTTCCAGGGCCTTTTCCTGGTCCTTCTGTCTTTGCCTTTCCAGAGCTGCACATAGGTATTGTCACTCCACCCCATTTCTCCTCATCTAGACGAGCTCTGTCAGTACTTGGCCCAGACGTAGAGTTTGCTATCTCAGCTCCCGAATATACACTTACAGTTTCTAGTTAAAATGTTGTCAATTAAAAAACAAAACAAAACAACAAAACTTCCACTGGCTGAAAGCTTATTTCCTTTATGCCAGAGATTACTGGCCTAGCAGTTGCTTTATAATTCAATGTTCTTTGTGTGTGCACCTGTGTTCATGTGTGTGCAGAGTATGTGATGGCCATGTGTGTGTGTGCACCTATGTTCATGTGTGTGCAGGATATGTGACTACTATGTGTGCGTGCACATGCATTCATATGTGTGTGCAGAGTATGTGATGGCCATGTGTGTGTGAACCTGTGTTCATGTGTGTGCAGGGTATGTGATGGCCGTGTGTGTGCACCTGTGTTCATGTGTGTGAACCTGCATTCATATGTGTGTGCAGAGTATGTGATGGCCATATGTGTGTGCACCTGTGTTCATGTGTGTGCAGAGTATGTGAAGGCCATTGGACAGCCTCAGGTGTTCTTCAGATATTGTCTACCTTTTAAAATATGTATCTTTTAAAAAATGTGTGTGTGTGTGTGTCGGTGTAGGGGCACCTGTTTACATGTGTGTGTGTGTTTATATACAGGCCAGAGGACAACTTCAGGGTTTTTCTTTCAGGACAATCTGCTTACTTGTATGTGCATGCATGTATTTACGTGATATGCACATTTGTGTGTGCAAATGCTCAGAGGCCAGAGGACTTTGTGTTTGGGATGGGATCTGTCACTAACCTGGAGCTAGGCTGGTAGGCATCAAGTCCTGGTTATCTCCTCATCCGTGTCCGCCTCAGCACTGCAGTTACAGGGGTGTATGAGGCTATGGTGTACGAGGCTGTGTCTGGCTTTATTACACGGGTGCTGGGAGCAAGCATTACCAATACCCATTGAGCTCTTCCAACCTTTTTCTTTGTCTAAGGTAGTCTTTCACTAGTCTGGAAAAAGCTACGCTAGGCTGACAGGCCTGTGAGTCCCAAGGATCTGCCTGTCTCCAATTCCCCAGCACTGGACTACAAATCGAGTTTTTTTTTTTCTTTTTAATAATTAAAAAATTACTTATTTTGAGACAAACTTTAGCTATGAATGCCTCTGTCTCTTAGTGTTAGGAGTAAAGGTGTGTACCACTATGTCCAGCTTAAGTTTTTTTAAACTTTAATCTTTTTAGACATGGTTGCTGGGGTCAAACTCTGGCCCTCATGCTTGTAGGGCAAACTTTTTACTGTTTGGGTTTTCTCCACAGCCCATGGCTGCTTTATGATCCTTACACCTCACTTCTTCTGAGAATGGATAGTTTTTTATTTAAAAGTATTTTTCCAAGACATTTCTCTGTGTAACAGTCCCGGAACTCGCTCTGAGACCAGGCTGTCTTTGAACTTGGAGATCCCCAGCCTCCCGGGTGCTGGGATTCCAAGTGTGTGCCCCCACTGATTGGCCTTAGGATAATACTATTCTGATACTCGTTCTTTTGGGGTTCTCGTCTGCACGCTGTGACAGTTTGTACAAGTGGGGATTCTCCTGGAGAAGTTGGGTTTGTTAGCTGACGACTGACTCGGGCACGGACCTAACAACCCATCTGTCATTGGACAGCTGTTCACATCTCCTTTCAGCTGTCTTATTATTAGCTGCGCTGTTTGGAATCTGCCCAGTACCTGGCTCAGAGTTCAACTGGAGATGGAGGCAACACTCTAAGCCCAATTCTGATCTCCCCTCCTCAAACCTTTTCTTTTCTAGGATGCTTGTACTTTCTAGAGTGTCGTGACACCCAGCTCTGACATCCAGCTCTTTGGGCCAGGGAGACTTCAGGCCTCTCTAGAGTGTCCCCCTGCCATGGCCTAGACCATGGTCTGACCTTAGCAACTCACCTGGCAACATTCCCTCTTCCTGTGTTGGTCCTTTAACAGAACCTGCAGCTGAGGTCATGACGTCATGCTCTGGGGGCAGCCAGGCAAATGTTGCTATATCATGTCGCCTAGAGTTTGAGGTGTGACCCCAGGAAGAGTTAATTTTGCCATACGAGAAACACAAGATAGCTCATCAACTTCTGTGATCAATGATTAAGAAAGAAATAATAATTGGGGTTTAAACTTAATTTTGCACCAAGTCTGTGGCTGATACTGAGGAGAAATTATATTTTCACAATGTCAAGACTTCCCATTCTCTATTTTGGTATGTTCCTCTAGGTCTCAAATGTTTGCGTGTGTGTGCAGGCCCAACGTCCATGTCTCATGTTTTCCTCTGCCGCTTTCCACTTTACTCACTGAGGCAGGCTGTCTTGGCGGACCCGGAGCTCAACCGTTCCAGCAGTCTAGTTAGGCTTCCGAGTGCTGGGATTGCAAGTGGCTGCCACGCCTGCCTGGCGTTTACCTGGGCTCTGGGCATCTAGCTTGCATGGTAGCTATTCACTGAGCCATCTCCCCGGCTCTTCAATGTTCTCAGCTTTGTTTCGCCACCATCCAATTACAGGCCTGTGTTTTCATTTTATCTGTGTACCATGTACGTGCCTGTTGCCCACAGAGGCCAGAAGCATGCTGGAGCCCTTCCATCAGGAGTTATAGGAAGTTGTGAGACACCAGGTGGGTGCTGAAAATTGAAACCATGTTGTTTGCAAGAGCAGCCAGTGCTCTTAACCACTTAGCCCCAAGGCATTTTTTTTTTTTAATATAATTAAAAAAAATGTTTATGTTCATTGGTGTTTTTTTCCTGCTGGTCTGTCTGTGTGACAGTGTCGGATTCCCCAGAGCTAGAGTTACAGACAGGCATGAGCCACCATGTGGGTGCTGGGAATTGAACCTGGGTCCTCTGGAAGAGCAGCCAGTGCTCTTAACCACTGGGCATCTCTCCAGCCCCTTTGTTTCTCTTATAAATAAATGGTGTTATTTTATTTTTGTAACAGCCCAGGCTAGCTTCAAATTCAACATCTTCTGTGTCAACATCCTGTGTGAAATGGCTCAGTGGGTAAGGGTGCTCTCCACACAAGCATGGGCAACTGAGTTCCATTTAGTCCTTGGAAGAAGGGAACTGACTTCACATGTCTTCTCGCTGCCACACATGTTGTGGCAGGCATGTACTCCTCATGTATGACATACACACACAGACACAACAATATCTATCTATCTACATATACATCCATCCATCCATCCATCCATCCATCCATCCATCCATCCATCCATCCATCCATCCATGCATCCATCCATGCATCCATCCATCCATCCATCCACCCACCCACCCATATATGTTTTTCGAGGCAGGGTTTCTTTGTGTAGCTTGGGATCTTGTCTTGGAACTCACTCTGTAGACCAGGCTGGCTTTGAACTCAGAGATCCACCTGCCCCTGCCCTCCAAGTGCTGGGACTAAATGTGTGCGCCACCACGCCTGGCTCCCCACTCCATATTCTCAGTGGTCAGCCACTTGAATACTTGCCCCCCCCCCCCGCGGTGGTGCTGCTTTCTGGGATTGTGGCACCTTCAGGATGTGGTTCTAGCCAGGTGGAGTGGAATGTTCAAGGTCGGGCCTTCAAGTGTTGCAGCCAGGCCCTGCTTCCTGTCTAGTGGGTTTCCTGATGCTCCAGATGTGCACAAGCAGGCCGGGCCTCCTGCTACTTACTGCAAGCTGTGGGTTGCTCTGCCACCCCCACCCCCAGCCCCACCCCGCACTGGACTGGATCCCTGATAGCCGTGAGCCACAAGGCTTTCCTCAATCAGTCACAGGAGTCAGGTGCCAATGTCCACCCAGTGACCTAACCGTCTCACTAGTTCTTGTCACTTCCCAACATTGCCATGTAGACCACTAAGCCTTTAACACGCATTTTACTAAGTTTTCAGGACCTGAGTTGAGGTTTGGTTGTCTTTTTTGGTGGGGTGGTGGGGGGGGACACACACACAGAGTTTTGCACAGCTGCTTTAAAAATTACTATGTAGCTGAGGCTGGCCTTGAGCAACCCTGCTCTCACCGCTGAAGTGCTAGGATTACATGTGTGTACACGATGCCCTGTTCCATACTGAGTTCGGATTTTACAAACTGCACGTGTGAGCTGAATGGCGGGCAAGTTGTATCAGGGACTGACCCACACGAGAAACACTGAGGAACCACCCCATAGACAGAGCCACACGCTTCCGGGGCGAGGAGATACTGCTGGCTCTTCCCGGGGAGGAAAGGCTGATGCTGTGGCACTCGGGGAGGTGGACTCTCTGGGGGAGGCTGCTGTGGGCGTGCTGCCAGGCTGGGCTCCCTCACGCACTCTGAGTAAGCTGCTCTGAGCTGAACTATAAACCCGGTCACACAGCTATAGTTAGTCCTTTGTGGGAGTCAGCCAAGACTCTGTTGTCCATGAGTCATGCTAGAGTTCCGTAGACAGCTGGCTCTGCAGACCTGGGTCAGTTTCAAAGGCAGAGGGCAGGACCAGGCGGCAGACTCGTGATGTCCATCTGTGTGTGACATGTGGACGGAAGGACGGTTAACCTCAGCGTGAGAGCAGGGTCCGGCACTTGCCTCTGCCTTTTCCAAGAGTGAGACCCGGCTTAGCTTCTAACTTCAGCTCCTCCCCTGCCTCATATGGACCACTCAATGCCATGTGTCCCAAGGACCCGTGGCCAGCCTCCCAAGCCTGGTCCCAGCAAAGCAGTCTCGAGGAAGGAATGCAGGGCACAGAGAGGACTGCTTCAGATGCTGTGTCCTACTCCAGCTGCACAAGGCTTCTGCCCAGGCACGACAGACGGACTGGCCAACAGGCGCCTCTGGCTTGTTCAAGGCTTTCCCTCCCTACACGGGGACACTAGGGTGTTGATAATGACCCTTCCCCCAGTTCACATCCACCCACAACACAAGTGAACTTATTGGAGGAGAAACCTTTGCACATGTAATGGGTTAAAGGCCTTTCAAAGTCATCTTGGATTTAGGTAGGTCCAATCTTGGGACTGGTGTCATTCTAAGGCCAGAGGTGACAGCTATCTGAAAGGCCGATCCCATTGCATGAGCCTGGGTATAAGGCTAGCACAAGATGCTGTCTCAAAACTAGGGAGACCATAGCTAGGCTAGGCCACAGATGACTGATGTCACCACAAGGCAAGGGCGCCTCGCAGCCAACAGCAGCTGGAGGCAGCAGGGAAGGCCTGTCTTCTCTAGGCCCCGGGAATACAACTCTACCCATGCTGAATTCCAGCCTTCTGCCTTTGGAACCACAGGATGACACATCGGTTGTTCAGACATACACTGAGAAATACACCCCCCTGTTGTGATCAGGATCCAGTTCCTTGGCTGTGGGTCTGTTTGAGGGTGCACAGCCAAGGACAGGCTGGCCTGATAAAGTCACCCAGAAAGAGGGAACCAGCTTGAGGCCTCCAGCTACTATCTAGCTCCATCTGTGTGTGTGTGTGTGTGTGTGTGTGTGTGTGTGTGTGTGTGTGTTCCTGCAGGTAATCTAACAAAGGTTGAATTCCTTGCCCTTCTGCCTTCATCCACCAAGTGCTGGGATTACAGGTGTGTACGACCTCACAGGCTTCTGGAAGAGTCTTTTAAGGCAGGAAAGAATTTACCATGGCAAACCCTCACCCCACACTGCTGGATCTGGGCTGACTGTGGCAAGTCTCCTCAGAAGCGAAGATGACCCCCCAGGAAGGGTCAGTTACACACAGCGAGGTGCCCACAAGGAGCTTTGCCACCTCGGTTTGTTTTTTTTTCTTCAAAAAATAGAAAGAAGAAATCCTCTTTGGCGAAAAACAAACAAAACCAGAAAGAAAGGGGCGAAATAGCTACTAAAACACTCCCACCAAGTGCTTGCGAACATGAACATCATTTTTAGAGGATTTATTACCGCCCTCCCCCACACACAAACAGGTAAATACAGAACAAATCTGCTTCCAGACGTCCAGCTTCGCCCGGGGTGCTCACCGCCCTGGTCCCCGGAGGAGCCGACCATCGCGTCCGCGTCGTCCTCCACGCACCGCATCCTGCTCGGCGCAGACTGCCCGGGCCTCTGGAGCGCCGCGCCGTCGCCCGCCCGCCCGCCCGCCCCGGCCGCAGCCATATTGGAACGGCGCAGACAAAGGGCGAGCCCCGCGGCCGTCCCGAGACCCGCCCGGGCGTTCGCCGCGGCGTGCTCCCCCGGCCCGGCTAGCTGTCCCCAGCGGCGCCCGAGGAGCCGACCGGCGGCCAGCGGCTCGCCCGCTCCCCGGCCTCTGGCGCTCGCAGCCATTGGCCGCGGCCTTTAAGGGGCAGCCGCAGCCAATCAGGGGCCGCGGGGGCGCGGGCGGGGGCGGGCGCGCCGCGGCGCCTGCGCAGTGCGCCGCCCCTCCCCCGCCCCGCGCGCCGCGCCCCCGCCCGCCCCGCGCCCCGCCCCGCGCCCGCCCCGCGCCCCGCTGGAACCTCCTCCTGCCCAGGCGCGCTCGGCCGAGCGGCGGCGGCGGCGGCGGCGAGGAGGAAAGATGGCGGCGGGCTCGGATCTGCTGGACGAGGTCTTCTTCAACAGCGAGGTGGACGAGAAAGTGGTGAGCGATCTGGTGGGCTCGCTCGAGTCGCAGCTGGCGGCCAGCGCGGCCCACCACCACCACCTCGCGCCGCGCACGCCCGAGCTGCGGGCCGCGGCCGCCGGCGCGCTCGGGAACCATGTTGTGAGCGGCAGCCCGGCCGGAGCCGCGGGCGCAGGGCCGGCCGCCTCCGCCGAGGGCGCGCCCGCAGCGGCGCCGGAGCCGCCCCCCGCAGGTAGAGCGCGGCCGGCGGGTGGGGGCCCGCGGCACCCGGGCTCCAGCTCACCGCGCCGCTTGCTTGTCCCCGCAGGGCCCGCGCCGGCGCCCGCCAAGCTGAGGCCGCCGCCCGAGGCCAGCGCGGGGCCCTGCCCGGCCGCCGCCGCCGCCACCGCCGCCGCCGCCGCCGCTGCGGGGCCGGATCCCGCCGCCGCCGCCGCCGCCGCCCCGCCCGCCGGCCCCGGCGCCTCCAAGCCCGGCCCGCCCGGCCCGCCCGGCCCCGGCGCCGCGCAAACTTTGAATGGGAGCGCCGCGCCGCCCACCGCGCCGCACGCCGCACCTGCTGTCAGCCCGGTCAACAACGGGCCCGCGCCGCCGCCCGCCGCCGGCTCTGTCATCCAGGCGGCCCCCGCGCCCGCGCCCGCCGCGCCCTCGCCTCCCGCCGCGCCCGCGCCCGCCGCGCCCCCGCCGCCCGCGCCCCCCGCGCCCGCCGCGCCGGCCCGGCCGCCCGGGCACCCCGCCGCGCCCGCGCCCCCCGTGTCACCCGCCGCCGCCGCCGCCGCGCAGAACGGGGCCGCTCCTGCCCCCGCCGCGGCCTCCGGGGGCGCCGCGGGGCTGGGCCAGCCGGGCGCGGGCGCGCAGGGGGCCAAGGCCGAGGCGCCCAAGCCCGTGCCCGGGACCGGGCCGGCGGCGGCGGCGGCGGCGGCGGGGGTCGCGGGCGGGGGCGCGGCGGGAGGCGTGCTGCTCGGGCCCGCCATGCCGGGCGCGCTGCCGGGGCCTGCGCCCGGGACCCCCGCGGGGCTGGCAAAGGGCGCGGCCGCGGCGACCCCCAGCCTGCCTCGGACGCCGGCTGCCACCACCGGCGCGATCCGGGCCACGCTGACGCCCACCGTCCTGGCCCCGCGCCTGCCGCAGCCGCCGCAGAACCCGACCAACATCCAGAACTTCCAGCTGCCCCCAGGTGAGTGGCAGCGCGCGGAGGGAGGCGAGGGCGGGAGCTTCGGGCTGCCCGGGCGTTCCAGGAAGTTCTGGGCTACGTCCTGGGGCCGTGCCCTGGCCGGCTGGCTCTCCGGGCTGGGGGCGGCCTCGGTCCAGGTGACCTGCCAGTCTTGAGAGCTGCCCAGGGAGGGCCCCCGGGGAACTCTGCTGCCCGGTTTCCCCCGGGTGCCATTGGCTACCACCGTGTGCCACAGGGACCCCTCTCCCCCTTCCCTCAGGTGATGTCAAGAGAGGGCACTCTCCTCCCGGGCAGGGCAGGCTGATGAAGTCTGGGTGGAAGGCGTGGGCTTCTGGGGACTCCTTGCTGGGAGCACAGAGTGGGTTAGTGTCATCAGTGCCTGAGGGGCTCTGGGTGCTTTTGTTGCTGCTGTCCCTGGAGGTCAGCAGGACAGGACGGACGCTCAATGCTCAGGGGTCTGCGGGTGCGGGGCGTCATGGTGATGTGGGTGCTTAGGCACAGGGACTGCCTCAGCGTTTGCAGGTTCCACACACTCCCTGCCTAGCGCTGTTGGCCTCGGATTCCTCAGGGCCCCATGGGCTGATGATGAGTGGCTCCCTGCCCGGCTCGCACACTGCTTTTGTTTGGGAGTCCTCCGCGGGAGTGTTCCCACTGAACCCCGGGCCGGAGCGGCGCGAGCTCCGAGCGCTCCTGTGTTACACAGTGACATGTGCAGCGGTAGTAGCGGTAGCAGCGCCGCCCGCCCGCCCGCCCGCCGCGGTGCCAGTAGTAGAGAATTATAAAACGTGCTGCCGCTTGTGTCCCCTCCTGTTTTTCTGAAAAGTACTTTGGGTTACTTAGAAAGGGCTGCAGCTTCTTGACAACTGAGCTTTGCTGTGGAAGTCTGTGAGGGTCAGGAAGGCTCATCACAGGTCCACAGGGATATGGGTCTGGAAGTGTTTCTGCGGTGGGGGTGGGGGGGTCCCATGCTCTGAGGAGGAGCTCTGACACAGGACCTGGGGCTGCAACTGCCCCTTGCCGCACACACATCTGGAGTTTGCAGCAGGGTGTGTGAATGAAGGTGTTGTTCATTATGTTCGTTGTGACCTTTGGGTGGGAAATACGGCCGATGTTGATACTTTAAGTGCCAGTTTGTGGTTGTAAGCTATCATGGGAAATGCCGTAGTACTTTGTCCCTTTGTACAGGAGTCCCTTCCAGGGGCCTCCAGCAGTGCCTTCCCCATGGCAAGGGTGCCCACACACTGTCCTTTTATCAGGAAAGCTGGCATGGTCAGGTGCCACGACACACTCCTTCCGTCCTCGCTGCCTTGGCTTGCCCTGGCCCCTTTGCTTGTGAGCATTGTGTAAGTGAAGCCCTCTCCCTGGGAGAAGGACGATGCCGTTTCAAAAGGACATTTGCGGCTGCTGCTATCACAGCTGCCTCAGTTTCCAGGTCACGTTCAGGTCAGGTTGGTGCATTTGAGCAGAAGGTAACTCCTTGGGGACAAAATGTAAACATGTCCATGATTTGCCCGCTTCTGTGCTCTGCTTGGTCCCCATGCTTGTGTTGGAGGGTAGAGCAGCCAGGCCTGTTGACGCCTGGGTGGCAAACACCCAGAACTCTGCTTCAGAGTTGCTGCCTGCTTTCAGGAAAAGAGAAGGCTCATATTCATCTTCTGCACCCTCTGGCTTCTGTTCATCTCTTGATAAGGAATGCTAATTGATTCCTTTATTTTAAAACCACCTAAAACTGAACTAATGTTTGGTGGTTTAAACTGCCACCAGGGCTAGAAAGCCAAGTTCTCTTTAAACAGGACAGGGGGCTTCAGCTGAAGGTGTAATCAAACACTCCAGTTTAGGCCTGAGCTGAGTGATCAGAACTTTTTGCAACTGATGTTCCTTCTCCTTTGACATAATTTCATAGTAAAATACATTAATAAGTGAAATTAAGTTCTAATAAAACTGTTTGGCCAATAGCATCCTTACATGGTGAGGTGGAGAGAGACAGGGAGGGCAGGTTTCAAAGTTACACATAGGTGTCAAGTGGAATAGCATGCCATTGGCAGCAGAATGGAGTGTGAAAGGGGCTGAGTCCCGCCCAGTGCCCTCCTGATAGAGGTCATGCTGGGAGAGGGGAGGGACAGGGTTTCAACCCGAGGTCTTTGAGGTCAAGTTTCATCTTCACCCTTCAGCGAGAACTTGTAATAAGCAGCTGGAGTTGTTTTTACACACTGAGGCCTGACCTTCCTTGTCAGGATGGGTCCCTGAAGGGGCCCGGAATGTTACTGTGATTGAGATTTGCTGGTTTGCTGGTGCCAGGATCTAAGGCTGATCCACACAGGTTTAGAGAGCTCCCAAGAGTGCTGGTGTCTGGTGCACACCTGGGGAGTCAATAGGGGAGTCACAGTGTGGCCACAGTTGGAGAAGGGGCAGGCGAGAGGGCTTCAGAATTAGTGTGCTTCAGTGGCTCTGAAAAATCTGGGTCGAGGATGCTGTCCTGCAGGCTGTTATTTGACATGGCAAATGAGCATTTTCCTTTGTGTGTCTGTTCATTGTACCTTCATATTGAGTCTGCACTCACGTTGCTCTAGAACTTGGCTTAAAGCAAGGGTTCTTGGGCTGGGAGAGAACATTCCTTCCATTGGCCTGGGCGCTGCGGCTGTGGCAAGGACAGGTGTCAGGTGCGGGTTCCCACATGTGGTGGCTGTTGAGTGACTCCTGCTGCTGGCTGACTGCACTGGTGCCTGCCCGAGTTGGTGGGCTGATTCCCAGACTTGGAGTTAGGGGCTGGGGCTCTGGAGACCAACTTTGGCAACAGCAGCCAAAGGGACACTCTTGGAATCTTAGCTTTGTTACTGTGGTCACAGTTGCTGTTTGTCTCGTGAAACCTCAGTTTGTCAGACTGTAAAGTGAGCTTTGCTGCTTTGTGAAGAGAAAATTCTGTGAGGAGGAGATCTGGGCACAGCTGCTTTTTCTCGTAGTTCCCCGGTCCTTTCCCTGTTTCAAGGGTGCTGCTGCTGTAGAAGCAGCAAAGCCTGTTAAGGTTAGTTTTATTGGAGTGAAAAATCTTATCCAGGGTGGACAAGCAGATTGGGGCAGGACTGTCTTGCTCTTAGTAATTATCACAGGTGGACCATGCTGGGGTGGCCACCATACACTTGTCCAGAGAGAGGACCTCACCAGGGGGTTTGTTTGAGGCCAAACCTCACTTGCTGGAGGAAGAGAAGGAGGAGGAGGAGGAGGAGGAGGAGGAGGAGGAGGAGGAGGAGGAGGAGGAGGAGGAGGAAGAGGAGGAGGAGGAGGAGGGATGTTTTGGAGTCTATGGAGGATAGTGTGGGGCAGCTGAGCTTCACAAAGCCCTCAGGCAGCTCCTCTGCACCTTGGGAGTGTGTCTCTGTTCCTGTCCAGTTCACTTCCGGCCTGTCCTGATCATCTTTCGGCAGTGTGGTAACGGGGTGGATGACTGGCATGGACCAGCCCGTGAGCATTCTCAGATGGTGGTCTCTTTTGACACTTGATGCTGGATTCAGGAGAAGGCGCTGAGCTTGAGGGTGACCCATCTTATCAGCTCTGTCTTTGGTTTCCATGAGGCAGGGTCTCTTACTAGATTGCCTGGACTCATTGTAAACTTAGCATGTTGGCCTTTCTGTCCCGGCTGCCTGCATGCCACTGTATGCTATCATACTTGGCTTATTCTTCTCCAGGCACGTGTACTGTCACTTTTGGGCAGAGCCCTGTGTTCTAGGGCTGCTAGGGAAAAACTCCTGAAGGAAGCCAGGCCACGGGGAATGCGGGAGGAAGTGCATTGAACCTCTTCACAATTGCACAGAGATGCCATTGGGTCAGAACTGTGCCCACCTTACTCCGCCCTGAGTGGAGTGGCCTGGTAGGGTAGTGGGACTTCGGCACCTTTGAGTGAAAAATAGAAGTGCTGTCCAAGTCTGCCTCTGTGTAAATGGGCACTGTCCTCCACTTGCGTTGTAAATTTGGAAACAGCTTTTATAAATAGCAGGTTATATCTGAGCTGATCAAATCATAATAGCTGTTTTTGTAAATCTTGAAGTAAAGATGTAAAGCTCTGTAGAAACCCTGCGTCTGAGGCGGTTTGGAGTTTGAAGAAGCAGCGTTACCTCTCGCTGTGGCCTCTGCTTACCTGGCCTGGGTGCCTCTTTGGACTCTCATTGGCAATCTTTTAATCAGGTCTTTGCTAGCAGTAACACTACAAAATTAAGAAAATGGGAGGGCACTTTTCATAGGTCTGGGTGCTGTGGAGCTGGCAGTTTGGTGCCTGCCGCAGGGCAGGGTTACCCGGTGCAGGCGCCGTGGTGCAGTTTGGAGCTGTTCTCTTAGTGTGTCTTGCTTGGCCAAGTTGCTCCGTGAGACGGTTCAGGCACTGCAAAGCTGTGTCTGAGAATTAGGAGTTTATATTTGATGGCAGGGCTGTGAAAGTTTTAGTGTTTATATTCTTTTGAATGTTTGCACCAAGGACTTGAATCTGTAGGCGGTAAGATTGCCCAGCATCCACCCCTGCCCTGTTCTTTTGTTACTCTGCTTGCCCGACTACCTTGTTGCTGCTGTGTGGAGGCTACCTGCTTGTTCCATGCTCAAGTCTGGTAGGAGCCTTGGACGGGAGGAGCTGCTGGAAGCTCAGCCCTTTTGCCCCCCTGAGAGTCAGTGATGCTAGGAAGACCCTTGTCCTCCCTGAGGCTTTAAAGATGCTATTATTGTGTGTATCGTGGTATGTAAGAGCATGCAAGAGCAGATAATAGTGTATGGAGGCATATTTGTTCTTCCTACCTGCTGTGTGTTTTGGGATCAAACTCGGGATGCTTAGCACAGCAAGTGCCTACTCACCCAGTCTTCTCTGAGTCCTTCCTAGGGGTCTGAGAGGACTTTCTTCTTTTGGGTCTCTTTCTCTGAGTGGTAGGGTGGCTCTGGGGAGGGCACTTGGCTCCTAGACTTTTGTTTGTTTTCAAGAAGGTTTCTCTGTGTAGTAGCTCTGGCTGTCCTAGAACCCACTCGCCTGCAACTCACAGATCCGCCTGCCTCTGCCTGCTGAGAGCTGGTCACCGGACTTTTGAAGGGAGTAGTGCACCCACACATCAAGGTGATGGCTGGTGTTGATGACTTTGCGTCTTGGAGTCACTGCTTGGATGTCACTGCTTATTGTGACATACTCGACGTCAGGCTTCGTCAGGCTTTAGATCGAGGTCTTAGTAGTGAGTCTGCTCTGTGGTTTCGAAGAGGTTTAATTTGAGGGTCTGAGGTCTTAATTGATGCTGAGTGGATGAGCAGGACAAGCAGCCAAAATTGCTGAGCCCTGCCCTGTGAGGGCTACTGCCCAGAGCATCCTACAGGGCTAAAGCTGGGGGTGTGGCCCAGAGCAGCCACAGGGCAGAGGCTGAGCGTCTCTTGATCTGGCTGAGCATTTTGGAGAAGGTGTTGGCAGGCCTGAAGGGTCCTGGTTGGTGACCTTTCACAGATGGGTGAAGGAGGGCAGGAAAGAGCCCACATTTTTGCTTTCTGTGTTAAAACATTGGGCAGTGGCTCAGGATTCTTTTTGTTTCCTGTGTATACTTGTTTACATTTGCATGTGTGTGCACAGTATATCCCCCTCCCCCAAGAAAAAGACAAGGTTGCTCACTGAACATAGAGCTTTCTAATTTGGCCAGACTGGCTGACCAGTAAAGCTCAGGGGTCCTCCTTCTCTGCCTCACTAGCTCTGCGAATACAGCCGCAGCAGCCATGCCTTATTTGTACTGGAGTGTTTTCAATTTAACGGAGGTCTTCGTGTTTGCACAGCAGGCATTTTACTGACTGAACCATCTCCCCAGCCTCTTGCTTTTAAATGGACCCATCCCCATTGTGTGTGTGTGTGTGTGTGTCTGTGTGTGCCTGTGTGTGTGTGTGTGTGTGTGCGTGTGTGTGTGTCTGTGTGTGCCTGTGTGTGTGTGTGTGTGTGTGTGCGTGTGTGTGTGTCTGTGTGTGCCTGTGTGTGTGTGTGTGCGCGCGTGTGTGTGTGCGCGCGCGCGCGCGCGCGCCAGCACCATGCATTCTCATGTCTTGGTGAAGAGGCAGAGCTCATTCTTGGGAGGTGTTTTCCAGGTGCTGACTGGTTGGTCAGCAAGCCCTTGGGACCCACCCTCCTGCCAATGCTTATCTAGAGCTGGATTACGCATGCATGCTAGCTGGCTTTTTATGACTCAGATCCTCACACTGGTGCAACTAGCCTGCAGGATGGTTGTTCCTGTAATGACAGGTAGACCCCATGGAGAGAAGGTTTGACAGTCACAGGATGAGCCCCCATAGTGCTCAGCTGGACCCTGTGAAATGCCTGAGTGTTGCCTCCTCAGCAGTGTGGCTGTCCTTCCAAAGGGTTTGTTTTGTTGACAGGGTCTCACCATGTAGCTCAGGATGTCCCCTGGCCGTAGCCTCCCAAGTGCTGTGGTTATGGGTGTGTATCACCATACTTGGCCTTTTGTTTTTCCTCAGTGTGATGCCGTAGGATCATTGGTATTTTCTATCCTGCCTTTTCTGATTATAGGTCATTCCTATAGTAATATAGGAAGTTTTGAAAGTAATGAAAAGAATATGAAGTCTCTTGTCATTGCCCCTTGCCCAGGGCTTGCCATGTCTTTGGTATTTCTGATTTTCATAAAGTCAGAGCTATCCCCTGGCCTGCCTGTTTCCTGTGCTCTCCTGGCTCTCATTGGCCTTTGAGGGTTTGCTGTGCTGCCTGCACCCAGTCTGTGGAGACCCTTGCTTGGAGATCTTCCATATGCCTGAGTGCCACATGGGTTGAACATCTTCTAGGCCGTAATACAGGTTGCTTTGTAGGGGGCTAGGCCAGCTTACACTTTTATAATCATTGCCATGATATAACTTCTTGGGAATCAGTATCCCTACACAGGACCTATATGGTTGTGCATCGATGGTATGTCTCTGACTCAGCTGGGCTGGGTCTTGTTAGTCTGGATGGTGCCAGGGCAGTCTGTGCTTTTACTTTGCAGAACTGCACGTGAAACTATGCTGAGCTGGGTGCCAAGGCCGTCCTTGGACTCTCACAGCTGCAGATCCTTGCCCTTCTGGCATGGCCCCTGTGTGCGGCCAGGTAGTTGACAGGATGGGGCTGAGGGGGGGAGGGAGGGCTTTCCTGGGAGCCTGAGTGAAGAGAAGGGCCAGCCATACATAGTCTGACCCGGGAAAGACTGTGGGAGAGGGGTAGTGGGAGCTGAGGCTCTGTTGGTTTGGTACAGGAGTTGAGGTTTTCTCACCTGGGAACCCGCCATTGAGGGTTTATGCAGGGCAAAACTGAGTTTGTGGTCCCTTTTGTGTCTGAGCTGTGGAATACAAAGGTGGTGGGGGCTGGGCAGAGGCAGGGCAGGGTCTTGGTATGATGTGGACATTAATGGGGCTTGCTCATGGCCTCAACCCTGAGGATTGGTTAGGAGGCCTGGCCCGTGAGTCTGGTTTGGGGCCATGCTGTGGTACGCCCTCTGGGTGTAGTGTGCCGGGCTTGGGGTGTGGGGATGATTCTTTATTTCTGGAAGTGATCCTAAAGCAGGGACCCGGGATGGGGACAAGGATTTGAGAGGCGCATTTGATGGCCCTGATGGTCGTGGCCAGAAGAGCTGTGGGCACTTCCTTCCTCAAGCCTGGGAGTGGTCTGGAGAAAGGCCTGCTGGCAGGAGTGAAGAACACCAACTCAGGAAACAGATACAATGTAGCCATCGTGGGGGAACCCGTTTTGCAGCGGGGACCAGTGCTTGGTGTTTGTCCCTGTGACTGGGCTCTGCAGTCCTGTGTGTGGGGCTCAGGCCCAGCCGGGCTGCCAGGTGCGTCTGTTGCCTCAGCCTCCATGCTGTGTGCTGTTGTGTAGAAGCTCAGTCTTGAAAATCCTGTAACGGGACTCTTCCCACTGAGGCTGGGCTCTGCAGTCCTGTGTGTGGGGCTCAGGCCCAGCCGGGCTGCCAGGTGCGTCTGTTGCCTCAGCCTCCATGCTGTGTGCTGTTGTGTAGAAGCTCAGTCTTGAAAATCCTGTAACGGGACTCTTCCCACTGAGGCAGTGGTGAGCACACGGAAGGTGGCCCCTTGAAGGAGAGTTGGCACTTGAGTGTGTTGGTCGCTCTTGGGGGGCTTCATGTGGCTTACTATGAAGTCTGTTTGTGTGCCTGGCACATCTGTGTGCAAGGAGCGAGCTTCTGTAGGAGCACACGGGAGCGTCTGCTTCTGCCTGGGGGGTCAGGGAGCCTGTGTGGTGTGAGCCCACTGTGTTCTGTGGCTTTGGCTTTGGTCATTGTGTGAGGGCCTGGCGGGCTCTGGTCCACAAGGCGCCTTTAATTTGAGCTCCCCCTGCCTGTAGCTGGTGCTCCCTGGCCAGTGCCTGTGCTGTAAGTCATCACAGTCCTGCTGTCTGGAAGGGTGGCAGGTCGTGGGCAGAGGCTTCTCCTGGACCTTAGGTCTTGTCCCAAAAGTGACACACCTTTCTTTCTCCAATTCTAGCTGGGAAATTTTGATAATTGGCTGTTTATACCTGCAAAGAATGTTGGGGAGTTGAACCTGTGCAATGGGGAGGACCAGGGAGGTTTGAGGTCCTAGGATGTGGCTAATCAGGCAAGGGGAATAGTGTGGCAAGGCTCAGCATCAACTTGATCCTCTTGCGCTGGAGTTTCAGGAAGGGTGGGAGACTGTTGCTGGGTTGCGGTTGAGGAGCCGAGCTCTGTAAGGAGGATTGGAGTGCCGTGTGTGGAGTGCGGAGTGCGGAGCGCGGTGCGCGGTGCGCGGTGCGCGGTGCGCGGTGCGCGGTGCGCGGTGCGCGGTGCGCGGTGCGCGGTGCCCGGAGCGCGGTGTGCGGTGCGCCTGAGTGCGGAGCGCGGTGTGCGGTGTGCGGAGTGCGGTGTGCGGTGTGCTGAGCGCGGTGTGCGGAGTGCGGTGCTGAGCGCGGTGTGCGGAGTGCGGAGCGGGGTGTGCGGTGCGCGGAGCGTGGTGTGCGGTACGCGGAGCGGGGTGTGCGGTGTGCGGAGCGCCGTGTGCGGAGCGCGGAGTGCGGTGTGCGGTGGTCCCTGTCCTCATCCCTGGAGGCTCTTCGTCACTTTGTCAGCTGCATGCCGTGCAGACACTGCAGGGTGCTCTGAAGCTTCTCAGGGGGGGGGGCGGTCAGTTTGTCTCCACTTAGGGAGGGGTTAGCACTGAGGGAACTTGGTTCACAGGGTGTGTGGGAAGCTTTAGGGTGACTCAGAAAGCTGTGGTCCTGAGAGGAGCAGTAGGGAGCACCTAAACAGGAGCTCATTACTGGGTATGGTTCTAGGTATCTCTGGGCTTCTAGCCTCTGACCTCTGACCTCTGTCTCATGGTGCAGTGGTCTTATGAGGCTTTAACTGGCTCTAGGACTGGGAGTAATTTAACTTTTCCCTTATGGATCCTGTGACATGGCTCTGTTGCCACCACGCTTGTAAGTCACTGTCTGGTAGTTTATTTGAGGATCTGTGTCCAGATCTGGGGGGGGGGGGAGAGAGAGAGAGAGAGAGAGAGAGAGAGAGAGAGAGAGAGATCTCTTTCCTTTTGGGGATACTTTGCAGACCCCACTCAGCTCTGTGAGGTCCTTGAGGCTTGATTGGGGTCAGTGCTATCTCAGCATCGGCTCTGAGAGCCCTAGCTTCCATCCTGGCTCCCCAGAATCTTAGCATCATTGTGTGACTCTCATCCCAGACCTGGCTCCTGGGCTGGGAAGACCACCGTGAGAAAGAAGGGTTACACTCTGTCTATATGTGATGTGACAACATGTGGACGGTTGTGGGCTGTGCATCAGTGCACTGGACACTTGTAGCACTGGGACATGTATGAACACCATCCTCAGGTGACAGAAATGCTCTTGGACCAGGCTGGTGGCACAGTCTGTGGTCCCAGTTGGTGTGTAAGGGTTACGAGTTCAAGGCCAGTCTGGGCTGCAGCATGAGACCCTGACTGAAAATGCAAAGCAAAAAGAGGGCTGGGGCACAGCTAGTGCAAGGCCCTGGTTTCATCCCTGGCCGAGCGCTGGAAAGACGGTGTCGGCATGGACAGCGGCCCCACTTGTCATGGCTGTGAGTGCTGAGCACGTAGAGACGATTCACAGGCAACACGTGCAGGGTGATGGGGCGAGGGTCAGCAGGCGGGCGGCCTGGCAGTCTTCTGCTTTGGTGTCCCGCTTTGTCCTTGTCTGTGTTCATAGCGGCCTCAGCACTGGGAGGTGATTGTGCAGCAACCCTGGCAGGTGCATTCATTTCCAGGCACGCTGACAGTGTGCCGTGACAGGTGTCTAATGGCTCCCCCGTGAGTCTCTTCCCACTGTTGGGACAACCCTTCAGATGCTCTTTGAGCAAACTGTCCCTCTGTTAGACTCTGAGCAGCCTCCTCAGAGGTCAGCCTGGCCTGCCTGACAGCCAGGACCTTTCCCCACACACAGCTTCCTTCACTGCCTCTGGGCCTGTTTGTCACCCTGGGCTGAGACGTCCTCATGAGAGGTACCCTGTGGGGTACTGTCCCCAGGTGCGTATTGCTTAAGCAAGCCCACACCACTGGGGCGTCCCGTTGGCTCAGTACTGGTCTTACTGTGGTCTTGAGTGCTGAGCAGGAACACCACGTACTCCCACAGCCTCGGCATCTGGTGTGGGGCTCCATGGGGCTGAGATGTCCCAGGTGTGATTCAGGGAGTCTAGGATGTAGTGTGGCTTGACTGAGGTTGATGGCTGGTGTTTAGGAGACTTTAATTAGTATGAGAAGCCATACAAGGGATGAGCTGTGTGCTTTGGTGTCTCTAATGTGTAGATGTGGGTTGCTTGCAGTTCCTGCTTCTTGCCTGGCTGGCTTTCATTTATATCATTTCACACTTGAATCAGGACTCGCATGCTGTGCTGTAGGAGAGCTACAACTGAGCCAGTATGCCAGGTGACCCCCTTACATCGCACTTCTTGTCCTGCTGGTGGCAGCTGCCCCTCTGCCTTCCCTGGCCTTCTGTGCATGCTGCCTGCCTCTTGAGGGCATTCCTAGGCATGGGTGCTTCGCCTGGTGTTGATACTGTAGAGTTCTGTTGCCAGGGCCTTTTGGGAACTCCTGTGGCTGGTCTGCTTATCTCCAGAGCTTTTCTTTCGTTGGTGTCTCACTGGCCATCGTCTCCATGACCGTGATTTCTTCTGTACGTGGATATCACAGTTTGTTCTGTCGTAGTCATTTGTGCTTTTGTCTGTGTTACCCCGCCTACCTCACAGGACCTTGCTATGTAGTGGGTAAGCATGGTGGAGTGGTGGCCTTGTAGCCTTCCTTGGGTGTTGCCAGATTGTCTTTTGTGTGTCCAGCTGTTGCTGTCCAGCAGCAGAGGTAGCCCCTGAGAACAGGCTGTTTATTTACTTCTGTGAATCTGGGAGTGTGGATACTGGGTGAGTCAGTGCAGGAGCAGGGGTTTCCAAAAGAGGACTGATTTTTTTTTTTTTTGGGGGGGTGGGGTGGGGAGGGGTGGGTGCACGGTTTCAAGACAAGAGTTTCCCTGTGTTGCCCTGGGTGTTCTAGAACTAGCTTTGTAGATCAGGCTGGCCTCTAACTCACAGACATCCACCTGCCTCTGCTTCCCAAGTGCTGGGATTAAAGGCGTGCACCACCACTGCCTGCCCATTCTACTTTTATAACGTGATCTCTGAGGTGATGAGGCATGAGGGGTGGAGTGGGGACCCTTCATGAGGGCACTGAGGACTGAAGGACTGTCCTTGTGGCTGTGGTGATCACTGAGTGTGTACAGAGACAGAGCCAGATTCTGGTAGGGCCAGGGCAGTCAGGTGTGAGGCATAGCCACTCGCACAGTGGTGGGAATTGCTGTCTGGTTGTAGATGTGCTTCTCAGCACAGCAGAACTATGGGGACACTGGGCCCCTGGCTACCCAGTGCTGGGCTTCCATCCTGTGGCTTTGTGGGGCCAGTGTCTGTGTCGTGGGCCCAGGCCGTAGGTCAAGAGTTCTTAGTAGGAGTATTTATTTTAAATATATATTTATTATTTTTTATTTTACATATCGATCCCAGTTCCCTCTTCCTCCTTTCCTCCCTCCCATGACCCCGTCCCCTCCCATCCCATTCCCCACCCACTCCACAGGGAGGGTGATACCTCCCTGGAGGGATCACCAAAATCTGTCAAGTCATTTGGAGTAGGGTCTAGACCCTCCCTCCTTCCTCTAGGTTAAGGGAGTATCCCTCCACGGGGAATGTGCTCCCAAAGTCCTTTTGTGCACCAGGGATACATTCTGGTTCCACTGTCACAGGTCCCTTAGACTGCCCAGGCCTCTAACTGAGACCTGTGTTCAGGGCATCTGAGAGTCGGTCCAATGCTGGTTTCCCAGCTATCAGTCTGGGGGTCCATGAGCTCCCCCTTGTTCAGGTCAGCTGTCTCGGTGGGTTTCTGCAGCCTGGTCTTGACCCCTTTTCTTATCACTTCTCCCTCTCTACAACTGGATTCTAGGAGTTCGGCTCAGTGTTTAGCTGTGGGTGGTGTCTGCTTCTGTTTTCATCAACTACTAGATGAGGGCTCTATGATGGCAAATAAGTTAGTTATCGATCTCATTATCAGGGAAGGCATTTAAGGTAGCCTCTCCACTGTTGCTCAGGTTGTTAGTTGGGGTTATTCTTGTAGGTCTCTGGACATTTTTCTAGAGTCAGTTTTCTCTTCAAACCTATAATGGCTCCCTTTATTATGGTATTCTTTTTTTGCTCTCGTCTATTTGTCCCCTGACTCAATCTTCCTGGTCCCACATGTTCTCCTCTCCTCCCCTTCTCTTTCTCCTAACTCTCTCTCCACTCACTGCCCCCCCCCAATATGCTCAGGAGATCTTGTTCCTTTCCCCTCCTGTGAGGGACCTTGTAAGAATCTCTTAGATTCCTCCTTGTATCCTAGTTTCTCTGGCAGTGTGGATTGTAGGCTGGTATCCTTTGCTCTATGTCTAAAATCCATATATGAGTGAGTACATACCATGTTCCTCTTTTTGTGACTGAGTTACCTCACCCAGGATGGTTTCTTCAAGTTCCACTCATTTGCCTGTGAATTTCAAGATTCCATTGTTTTTTTCTGCTGAGTAGTATTCCATTGTGTAAATGTACCACATCTTCTTTATCCATTCTTCAGTTGAGGGGCATCTAGGTTGCTTCCAGGTTCTGGCTATTACAAATAATGCTGCTATGAACATAGTTGAACAGATGTCTTTGTTGCATGGATGTGGATCATTTGGGCATATGCCTAAGAGTGGAGTTGCCGGGTAGCAGGAGTATTCTTGAGAGAGTGCGCTGACAGGCATCGACAGAGGGACCCTGTAGTGTTAGTCTTAGGCTGGCCAGTTTCTCACCCACCAGGAGCTTTTGTGAGCATGAAAGGAGATCATAGATTAGCTGAGCTGGATACATGCCAGCTGGGATGCCGTGGACAGGATCAGCCAGGCTACCTTGTCTTGTCATGGATACACAGCCAGGGCCTTCAAAGAGCCCAGGAAAGGCCTCTTACTAGGGCAGCCACCGTGCTTCCCCCGGGCTACTCTCCATGGCCCCGTGGAGGATGGGAGGAGGGTATGTGGCTGTGTATGGGCAGGGCACCTGGGCTCTGGCTTGCTCGAGGTCCTTTCTGGCGCTGTCTCTGTGTCTGTGTCAGTCCTTCCTTTTCTCCATGGCCCAGAAGTCTCTTAGTCTCAGGTGCCTGTTACTCCCAGTTGCTTTCTTCCCACCTGAGTCAGCCATCTCAGCTGCTCTCCACCTGGTCCTCCCTCCGGTTTTCCCGCTCGGGTCCTGTTCGTCTAGGTTCTTCTTCGCGGGTCTGGTTATTCCCACCTCTCTTGGGCCCTTCCTTCAGGGTTCTCCCTCATGGTACACTGGGAAGGATTGCATGCTAGGTAGACAACAGGCAGGGCCAAGGCAGGGGACTGAGAGGCTCGGTTTAGCAGTAAGGGGGCTCTGTGGGACCTGTGAGGTCTACGTCCCTGGCACTGGATGGAGTACAAGGCATGTTACAGGAACAAGGCTGGGAGATGGGTCGCTCCAGGAGGACCACAGACAGCTCACAGGCTTGCTCTGATTGCTGTGGAGCAAGCCTGTAGTTTCCTTGTGAAGTTACGTATCTGTGAGCACAGCCAGGGTGCAGGCTTCATGTGACACAAGGGCTCAGCACAGGTGTCTTCCCAGTGGGAAAGCTGCGCTCAGGTGACTGGACAACAGCACACGGAGGGGCTGGAGTAGACAGGCAGGTAGCTGACTAAGCGCCATGGGATCTACTTTTGGTGCTGTGGAGGTCGATGGCCGTAGCCCTCGAGTGAAGCCACATAGGTTCATGGGAAAGCTGTGATGGTGGAAGACTGAGGGGGTGAGGGGGCTCATGCAGGGCTAGTTAGGATCCATGTGTGTGTGGGAGGTGTAGTAGAGCAGTGTTGGGGTGCCCTCTTTAGACCTGAAAGTATGCAGGGAGCCATGGGAAGTTGTGGAGCCTGACTGGGATTTCATACTCAGCTCTCATGCAACAGAGCAGCGAGGAGCAGAGAGGAGGAGCTCGTGGCCTAGCTGGTGGTGGCAGAGAAGGCCCAGGTGGCCACCACTGCCCACAAGGCAGGCACTCCTCTCTCAGTCACGGCTGTACAGTTAGCTCAGAGACTATGAGTGATGGACGTAGGAGACAGGTATATGGACGTTGTGTGTGCAGAGCCTTGAGATGGTGCTGGCTGACAGGTGGGGGGCAGGGAGCCAGGAATGGTACCACAATAAGTCTGGACACTGTGTGATGCAGGAGAGAGGTATCCTTGTGGCTGTGGCTTCCAAGTAAAGACCTTGGAGGATGACATTCTAGAGCAGGTCTGACAAGAATGGATGAGCCTCTGTGGGAGGAGGAGGGCCTTGTAGGGGGACTGGTTAGGTTCAGGGCTGGTGCTGCAGGGACCTGTTGGTGGCACTTCCATGGATTTGTCCTATAGGGCCCCAAGGGGCTCAGTTTCACAGACACCCATCTATGCTCTCCTGGCCGGATGGTTCTAGCACGCTGACAAGTGCATGGCGCAGTGGAGCTGTGCATGAGCCCAGGGTTTACAGTAGTTCTTGTGCCACATCACACCCTTTCTGTTGGTGCTCAGGCAAACAGATGTGGACGTGTTCTAGGTAAGGGGGTGCAGCAGAGGAAGCTGGATCAGCTCTGTGGCCCGTGGGCACTCCAGGTTATTTGGTCAGTGATTGCTAGCAGACGTGGTTGCAGCTCTTGGTGGGGACAGGCACTGTGTGTGTTGGTGAGGGCAGTGAGCCTGGGAGGAAGAGGGGCCTGAAGCAGCCTCTCATCAAGGCTTGGATCCCTTGTGCATCCCTTGGAGCACAATCACTAGTAGAATCCCGCCCGTCTGTCCGTCCATCCGTCCTCACAGGAATTCTAGGTACTTATAAAATAGGTTGTTGGCTTCTGTGACTGTGCCATTTTGGTGTAACTGAAACTTGATACTGCACGTGTGCAAATCAGGGTGACATCTGTCATGGCAGAGCCTGGCTGTCCCAAGTGGACTGAAGCTCCTTTGGTTTGTGTTAGGAGCTCGGAGTTGGCGGCGGAGGAACTGCCTGTCACTGGCTTGGTTAGGCGTCCTTTCTGCTAGAGCCACCTTGTTGTGCAGGATACTTGAGTATGACCTTTCCACTTGGAGTATAGGAGGAAGCAGTGAGCCTTCCCCCTCAAGGGTGAGCTGGCCTCCTCCCTCCTAGTCCCTGTGAGGTAGACCTTGGTGACATTCCCAGAGGGAGCGTTTCTAGGAGGGTGCACTCAGTGTAGGGGTGGTATGGGCCTCGGGCATGTGAAGACTCTTAGGAGGATGCAGGGAACTGCTGCTGTGTCTTCTGGCTGGGCCTTAGGACAGAGCAACTCCAGAAACGGGGAAGATCAGTAAGTTTGACTTCTAATTAAAAGAAAGCAGAGTGGGTCCATAGGGTAGAGCGCTTTAAAAGGGCCCCTAAAGTTTAGTGTGAAGGGAACAAGCAGCTCTTGTTCTAAAGAAGGCCAGTCAGTGCGTGAAGGGACATTTTCATCATCCACCCAACCCCAGGGACTGTCGTGTGTAGCCGTGATCCCAGCTCCTGCACAGTGTGCACGTCATCTACATGCCCCTACCCCATCACCGCTGCACCTGGGGCTGCAGCCTCCTAGAGATCAGCACCCCAGCCCGTGGCTTCCTTGCAGAGTGTGGTCTGCACCCACTCCTCCACCCACACACTGCCGTTGTTTGCCGTGTGAGCTGCGTACAAATCACACTGCGGCCACTATTGGAACCGGGATGTGAAAGACAAATACTTCAGCCACACGAAACAAGGATGGATAGGTTTGCTGGCCCATGTAACTCTTCTCCACAACAGGACACTGTCCTTGTGAAGACAACAGCAAAATCCACAGATAGCATCAGCCTAACAGCCGCACATGAGGCTAATGCCATGGAGCCCTAAGCTGCTGGCCCAACCTTAGCTCTGCTGCACCCTGCTTTTCAGAGGCAGCTGGTCACTGAGATACGAAAGTATGAGATCACAACCATGGCTGGAGATGCAAGCACCCTTCCCGATCCTGCAATAGTATGCAGCGCCAAGAAGGAAAAGACAGGGCACCATGAACTTTCCTGTAACTTCACTGAAATACCGCTCACAAAAACCAAACTCCCACCTTAAGGGCAGAAGCGATGATCTAGGAAAGTGTGTGGAGTTAGTCTGTACCCTCAGTTACAGGGTATGGCATTCCCATTCAGACTGCAAGCTCCCTGCGCTAAGCAACCACCGCCATTACAGTGTACTTTAGATTCTGTTCTGTTTGGGGACGGGGTTTACAGGCTAAGAACTGACCCCAGAGATGGCACATGTCAACCAGGAAGCTACCACTGAGCTGTGCCACCAAGCCCCAGTTCAGCTTTTCCTAGGATCCCATACAAACAGGGTCACATACTGCATGCCCAGTTTATCTTGCACAGTGCTTCTAGGCCATCCATGCAGCCGCATTCGTCAGAACAGGGTTTCTGGTGCTGTGGAGCACAGTCTGCTCATTCCCACAGGTTGCGAAGAGTAAACTGAGGGTGTGGGGAGCGGCAAGCGCCCCTCACCTTTGTCCTCCTGATGAGTTTCTCACAGCCCAGCATTGCCTGTGCAGGTTTTGGACATGCAGCCTCTGCTACACGTGCGTTTCAGATGTTCCCATCCTCTCTCACACAGGAAGCCCTGCCTCTGTATTGTCAGTGTATTTACTTACCTGGCTTAATTTACCAGACACTTGAGGCTCTGTAGTTCTGAAGACACAGCCAGAGTAGGCGAGGCTTCTTTGCAGGCCTTGGGGATGCTTATCAGGTCACCTGTGTCTAGTCTGCTGCACCAGCATTAGCCTCATTTTAATTTCTGTTTGTTGTTTGTTTTCGTTTTATGTATTACATTTGTAAAACACACGGGCCAGAAGGGAGTTTCTGAGAAGCACTGTGAGCTCTGCTCCTTCATCTCTTTCTTGCTCTTCAGGATAGGTGCTTATTTTTGTTTTTGGTAGTTTCTAAGCCATCCCTTAGAGTTTCTTTGTAAAAACAAGCATGTGTATATGTGCATGCCAGCTTATTCAACGCACACAAACACATGCAGGCATGCAAACGTTGACTTCAGGATTTGTTTTTGTTTTTGAGAGGGATCTTGATCTGTAGCTCAGGTTGGCTTTGAACCCTCCACTCCCACTGGAAGGGGTGCTGGCATTGCAGGTGTGTCCATGGTGCCTGGTGTTGTGTTCTTTCTCTATTTTCTTGGTACCAAATAAATTGATTTGTACCTTGGCCTTTTTCTTAACAGATACAGCTTAGAGATCATTGTGACATTGTCTTTCTTTATCTTTTTTTTTTATCTTTTTCTTTTTTGTTTTTGGAGACAGGGTTTCTCTGTGTAACAGCTCTGGCTAACCTGGCATTAGCTCTGTAGCCCAGGCTGGCCTTGAACTCAGAGAGATCCACTGCCTCTGCCTCCAGAGTGACATTGTCTTAAGATTTACTCATTTTTGTTCTGTGCATGTATGTGCACCACATATATGCAGAGTCCTGGGATGCCAGAAGAGGGCCTTGGATTCCCAGGAACCGGAGTTATCCTAGACCTGTGCCCTCTGGAAGGGCGGCCAGTACTCTTAACTGGAGCCATCTCTCTAGCCTGACATTTTCTTTTACTTGAAATACTTTAAAATTGATATCTAATACAGTCAGAGAAGAAATTGTTCTTGGTAGTGATGTCTTTCAGCATAATTCAGGCACTAAAACTTAAGACATAAAACTGTCCTCTGTAAAAAGTGTGTAAAGCATGTAGTAGGTCAGTTACTTCTACCTGGGTGAATCCGAGAGTGGACATGATGGGCTTCTAGGCATCCTGGGTGGTCTGCCCTGGGGCAGACTTCTGGGTAGTGGCGTGTTCCTGTTTTCTGTCTTCCCGTTCCGTTTAGTTGCTGTTAAACTAGCACAGATTAGAGTAACCTGGGAGCAGGGGCCCTCAAGTGAAGAGCTGCATTTCCCAGATTGACATATAGGCAAGGCTGTGGAATAGTGTTTGGTGAGTGAAGAACCCAGTCCACTGTGGGCGTTGCTGTCTGGGGTAGGTGGCCCTTTGTAACGTGCCTTTACCAGCCGACAAGGAAACAGGCAACCACAGCTCTCCTTCATGCAGTTTATTCAGGATCATTGAACAAGCTTCTTCTGCCCCCATCAGCTTCCGCCTCTCCCAGCCCCAGCAAGCCCTTAAATGTGCTCACAGCCCAATCAGCTCATGCCACCTGACGATCCCGGATAGGCCACAGAAGGAGGAAGCACATCAGATCCATCAAGCACTTCCAAATAAGGCTTGTTTACAGCTAAGCGTGAACTACCTGGCATCCAGCCAGGCGCCATCTTGGGGCTGTGGCTTCCCACAATTCCCCCTTTTATGTTTTAAATGCAACAGGCAAGGGTAGAGGTCTGATCTCTGATGAACAAGGGACATTGTAATGGCCCCACACCCAGTTATCAGCTAAGCTGGTGCCACACCTGTTCAGTATCTTTTCTCAGAGATGGGTTTAGGATACCAACCCATATGCAATCAGACTTGCCCTCCATGAAGCTGCTAGAAGCTAGCCTCAAGTGCAGTACTTCGTCTCGCATCCTGAGCGTGATGACAGCTTAGCCCTTTCAAGCCTGAGGTGATTGCCCTGCCTCCAGGGCTGCGAAGGCTTGTGCAATCATGGCATTACTTCTCCTCTGTGTAACCCTCATCCTGCAGATACACCATAAGGCAATGAGACTGAGTAGGATAAGCACCCCTCCCAGGGCGGGCACCCATTCCCACCCATTCTTTCAGATGATTCGTGGCTTGGGTGATCCATGCAGACAGTCCCTCAGCAACAGAGACATGGACCCGGGAGGAATTCTCATTCACGATAGAGAGCCTCAGGTTGTGCATCAACTTATCGAAGTCGCCAGACCAATTACCTAAAAGATACTGTGAGAGCTGTTTAGACATATTGGCTGCTAAAGAATAATTCTGGTAGGATACTGTGGTCACGTACAAACCGGTCATCTTCCATTCACAGCCCAGCTTTGCCGACTGCCACAGAGCATTGACCTGTTCCTGAACAAGATCAATGCTTTGATTCAGTACCAATTGCTACTAAAAAACCTAGTAAAAACTTGAGCCGAGTGTCTAATCGGCATGGGCTTTGGGAATACCGACAGGATTCTCCACCGCTGATCTGCTTTCATCTCATCAATCAGCACCACCATCATCAGCATCAGGTGAATCAACCCGCAATGTGCCCTAATATGTTGAATGTAAAAGGGCTGTAAACGCCTCCAAATTAACTCTTGCAGCTGTGTTATGTATGGCTGAATAGGGCTATTTACCTTTACCTTCCCCGCCACCTGTGGCATGACACAGTCCTTATTTATCTTAGGGGAATAATTATTCAGGGGAATAATTAATGACACTACCCAGCTGGACCTTTTCTGAGACAAGCTGTTTTATCAAGGGCATGGCCGTATCAGGGTCTCCAAATACCTTCCCAGCTGCCTCCACCATTCTGGCCACAAAATCAGAAAACTTTTCAACAGCCTTGCAGCATTTTTGATCCTCTAGGCAGCTGCGAACAAGTTTCCAAATAGGCCTTGTCCCTGACTTCAATGTTCCCTGTGTCCAGGCAAAATCTAGATCCTTCCCAAGTTTGTCCCAGCAGCTGGTAGTTACATTGCCCGAGATGGCAAACCAGGGAGCTACTGTCTCAACTTCCCTAAGAAATCTTTCTAATGTGCTTTTCTTTAGTTTAACAGCTCTTGAAGAGCGAGATAAATAGGTTACGATGTTGTATTCCCCATAGTTTCACTTTTGGCTTCTTCTACTTTGTCTCAACACGGAACTTTATCGCTCCTTACCGGAGACCTTATCGCCTCTTTACCGAGGGCCTTAGCTTGGTCCCAACTTACCTGGGACTTACCAGTCGACTGCCCTGACTGCAGGAAGTTCTGAGCTGTTCACCCACGAAGAGGTTCTCCGTACGGGCGTACGGGCGACCACTTGTTGCATCTCTCTTGGCCAGCAAGGAAACACGCAACCACAGCTCTTCTTCATGCAGTTTATTCAGGATCATTGAACAAGCTTCTTCTGCCCCCATCAGCTTCCGCCTCTCCCAGCCCCAGCAAGCCCTTAAATGTGCTCACAGCCCAATCAGCTCATGCCACCTGGCGACCCCGGATAGGCCACAGAAGGAGGAAGCACACCAGATCCATCAAGCACTTCCAAATAAGGCTTGTTTACAGCTAAGCACAAACTACCCAGCATCCAGCCAGGCACCATCTTGGGTTATGTTAAAAAGCGGGCTAGCTAGGCCATGGATGATAAGCAAAGCTTTGCTTGTTTTCCCAGGGTCTCTGCTTCAGGTCCTCTCTCCCATTCCTACTTTTGAGTTTTTGCCCTGCCTGCTTGGTGATGAGTGTGACCTGGTAAACAAGTCCTTTCTTCTCGTAAGTTGTTTCTGTCATTGTTTTATTACAGCAGCAGAAGCCAAATGGAAATAGTCACCGTGGACCCGTGGGCAGGTGACATGGCACCTGGAAGCTTGAGGGGGACACGTAAGGTCCTGCTTTGTAGCTCAAGCAGGCCATAGTCCTCCTGTCTCAGTTTTTTGAGTACTGGGCCTGTGGATGTACCACCACATCAGCCAGGTGCCTTTTAAATATTACTTATTTTGAGACAGTATTACTTTGTATCCCTGGTTGGCCTGGAACCTGATATGTAGACCAGGTTGGCTTTGAACTCCCGTACCTCTTTCTCCTAAGTGCTGGGATTAAAAGACATGAGCTGCCATGCCCGGCCTAGCTGCCTTTTTTTTTTTTTTTTTTTTTGATGCTGGTGATGGAACCTAAAGCCATGTGTGTGCTAGGAAAGTATTCTACCATTGAGTGGTGTCCCCAGGCTGAGGTGCCCCTTTAAATACAGGCACATAGGCATTTTTTTGAGGGTCATACTTTACATACATCATGCCCTCATTTCAGACAAACAGTTTATTTTGAGATACAAGTGGATGTATAACCACTGACCAGTGAAGACATGAAGCTCCTCCCAGCCCACAACCCCTCCACTGCCCATCCTCACATGCTGGACCTCTGCCACCATCAGCACAGGCCAGCTTGCCGTTCTCAGGCTGAGTTCAGGTGATTCTAGTGAACAGGTGACCTTGTTGGCAGCTTGCTGTTGTGGGTACTGAGGAGTTGTCCATGTGCAGATGTGAGCTGTCCACCCATTCAACAGTGGGCAGCTTCAGAGTTGCTTGTAGCATCTGGCTGTTCATGAACTAAGCTTCTAGAAACATTTGTGTCTGGAGCTTGTGTGGGCGCCCTTTCCTCAAGGGTGACACTGGGAGTTCACTGGCATCTGCAGCACCTTCAGCACAGCACTGACTGGTCACAGGAAGGGACACTAGAACATCATTTCTGATCAGTCTTTGCTGTAATTCTTTGCCATTATTCCTCACTTACCTCGTCTGTAGGCTGTTTGGTCTGCGGTGGTTAAAATGCCACGGTCAGGTGGGAGGCTTTTCAACTTCAGAAACTTACCTTTCTGTCAGTCGTGAACTCTGGACCTCTGGGGCCAGGGTGCCAGCATGTGGCATGTGTTGAGGGCCCACTTCCGGGTGCCTTTTCCCCTGTGTCGTGGCATGGTGTGAGGACGAGGGGCAGGGTTTTTTTTTTGTTTTGTTTTTAAAGAACTGCTTATTCATGAGGCTCTAGCCTATGACCTAGTTACCCCTTAACACCTCACCTGGGAGTCAGGTGTTTCCTCCTGTCTGTCAGTCGAGTGAGAGTTCTTGCCTTGACTGGGTGTTTAGTGTATCAGAATGACTTCACTTTTAGTCTGCTTTGTGGTGAGCTGTGTTCATTTCATTTTGAATGCTAAATCATGGTGCAGTCTATCATAATCCCACCAGGTCAGGAGGTGGCCCAGGACTTGTGGCCTCCTTCCTGTGTGTAAGTCTAGCAGGCTGTTGGCTTGTCTTTTGCTGTCTCTGGATGCGCTGCTGCTAGTTGTATCAGTCTATTTCCTACCTCCTCTCAGCGCTCACGGCATGGCCAGACTTCTGAGTTCTTCAAATCCAGGGGGCGGCTGCGTTCTCCCAATCCTGAGCTCAGGAACTGACACCGTTCTGTTTCCTGCTGCTTGTTGGGAGTCCTGGGAGGTGGCTTCCTATCTTTCTGACTTCTTCCTCCCTGCCTGGTTACTCTGCCTTTAGCTCATGACTGATCCCCCCTTCCTGCCTCCTCACTCCTTTCCCCCCATCTTTCCTTGGGTCTTACTTAGTCCTTGCTGATTTTGAACTCACAATGGCACTAGACCTTGAACTGTTTAACTCTGTCTCCCCCTCACGCTGTGGTTACGAATATGTGCCACCATGCCATTTGACTCACATTCTTAGTATGTTTTTCTCATCAGCAGGTGTTTCTGGTGTTAATGCTTTTGAATTTACCTATCTTTCCCCTGTGGCAAACACTGTTTGGAGATATCTGTAAGTTCTTTCTAATACCAGGTCTTGGAGACCTGCTGTGTTTTCCTGTGAGATTTTAGTTTCTGCTTCTACTTTCAGGCCTTCAGTCTTTGTGGAGCTGGAGTTACGTGTTCTGTGTTGGGTCCCAGATTGCATTGCTTCAATGTGCAGAGTGCGTACTGACCGCATATCACTTCTGTCGCTTCCTCTTTGTCATGGACGGTCTACATCTGGCGCTGAGATTTCTCTTTTCTTGTCTGTCCACTCAGGTCAGCTTGTTCTTTGTTTTATGTTTTGTTTTGTTTTGTCTTGTTTTTGGAGACAGGATTTCTCTGTGTAACAGCCCTGGCTGCCCTGGCACTCACTTTGTACACCAGGCTGGTCTCCAACTCAGAGGTCCTCCTGCCTCTGCCTCCCAAGTGCTGGGATTAGAGTTATGTGCCACCAAGGCCTTAGCTGCTCTTAGGGGCAAAGTCCCACGTTGGCTGCCTGCTGCCTGAGGTTGGTGTTAGGTCCGTTGTTTGCTCCTGCTGTAATTGACATTTGGAGCTAACTCCTTCAGGGACCGAACAGTTGGACGTTTGTTGATGAATTGGACAATTTGGAGGAATAAACCAATTACCATTGAGCAGTGGTGTCAACCTGTCTGAGTAAGCATGGCCAGTCACTCAATTTAGATCTCGTGCAGTGTCTCACAAATAACGTTTATACTTTCTTCCAAATTAATCTTGCATATATTTTGCTACATTTATTATGGGGCACTGTTGAGTTTATTGCTTAGATTGTGTTAGGGTCCCCCCTCCCCCCCATAGAGGTGGGAATTGAATCCAGGGCCCATGTGTGCCAGGCAAGTGCTCTACCACTGAACCTTTAATAGTATTTTCTACCCTTCAGCCTTTAATAGTATTTTCTGTACCCTCAATTGAATTCTCTAATTTATTGAACTTTTTTCTTTTCTGACAGGGAAGGGGTTTGTTCATGTTAAGCAAGAACTTTTACCTCACTGAGATAACATATCCAGTTCTTGTTTCTAATATGTGTGGATTTGTATGTATATTTGACACAGGCCCTCACTCTGTAGTCTAGGATGGTCTGTAGCTTACTGTTTATGCAGCCCAGGCTGGCTTTGAACTCTTGGTATCCTCTTGCCTCAGCCTCTGAGGTTGGATTCTATTTTTTTGAGATCTGTGTGTATGAATGTACATGCCACTCGCGTCAGGAGGTCAGGGTTGGTACTGGCCGTACTTCTGTTGTACATTTTACTTGGTTTTGAGACGAGGTCTCCAACTAAGCTGGGAGCTTACAGGCTCATCTAGAATGGCTGTCCAGCAAGCTTCAGGATCCTCTCTCCACTTCCTTGTTGCCAGCATTACAACTTAACACAAGTTATCAGTCGTTATTCAAGAAGGAACCTTATTTGAGAAAATTAGCCCCTACGGTTGTCTGGAGGCAGCCTTTGGGAGCATTTTCTCAGTAAGTGGTTGATGTGGGAGGGCTCGGCCCATTGTGAGTGATGCCACCCCTGGGCGGCTGGTCCTAGATGTCTAAGGACGTGGGCCAGGCCACTCCCCCTGGCCTCTGCATCTTCAGCTCCTGCCTCCAGCCTCCTACCCTTAATTCTTGCCCTGACTTCCCTCAGTGATAAGTATGACCCAAAAGCTGTAAGCCAGAATAAAATGTTTTCTCTGCAAGGTGCTTTTGGTCCCGGTGCTTTATCTAACAATAGACATCTGACTAAGACACTGGAATTTTACATAGGTGCTGGGAATCCTAAGCCAGATGTTTGTATGGCAAATGTTTTACTGAATCACTGCTAATATTTTAGAGCTTTTTTGGGGTATGAGTTGGCCTGTGGGGGACGGGGAATGTTTGTATGTTTGTCGGGTTTAATTGGGTTCTTCTGTGTTTCTTCACAGTCTAATGGTGTCCTTGTGAGCCCCATGTTCTTCTACCACCTCTGGTGTGCTGCCGTGGCCTTGCTCCACATCCCCATCTCTGTGGCTCAGTTTCTTTTTTTTTTGCTCCAGGAGACCATTGGAGCTGAGTCTGTGCCTTGGATTAGTTAAGGGGTGGGTGAGGGCCCCTTTGGTCCCCTATGTTATTTCCAAGCCACCCTTCTGATGTGCCCTTGGCTTCATCTTTGTCTGGTTACTTCTCATCCCTCCTAATAGCCAAGTCCTGCCTATTGGCTTGTGGGCCTTCACAAGAGGTCTAAACAGTTCCTTTAGTCTACAGAGTGGCTATCCTTCCTGATACAGAGGAGATGTGATCCATGACATCGGCTGGCCAGCCACGTGTGTGGCTTCTGACGGTTGTTGGGGACTGGCCAGTGAGTGTGCAGGGTGGTGCATGGTGGGTACTTTGTGCGTGTGTAAGGCAGCACCTGGCAGGTGTCCAGTGAGTATGTGAGGCAGCTCACAGCATGTGTCAGGATTGTGCTGACTGTTGGATGATGGGAGAGCGCATGGCTGTCTTCTCCGTATCGTGTTTTGTTAAGGGGGTTGTGAAGTTTGACTGCTCGTGGTTTCAAATGCAGTCACTCACACCTGACCCTGTGTCCTTGTCAGTGCCGTGGACATGGCACTAGTTGAAAGCACTTTCGCCACAAGCAGAACATGGGTCCGTCCCTGGCATCCTACCTGGTCCCAGTCTTTTCCTGTGTCCAGCTGTTGACATTCAGGTTGCTTCCCCGTTCTAGCATCTGGGTAGAGGCTACTTTTAATTTAAAAGCTCAACATGTGGAAGGTCTCCATCTAGAACACTTTTTTTTTTTTTGGTCTCTAGGAGATAGGCAAGTGTTTTATTGCTGAGATGCATCCCAGCCCCATGTACATCTTTATCTGGAGGCTGTATCTGGAGGTGATCTGAGACATCAGAGGATAGAAGTTGCTGAGCTGAATGAAGTAGTCTAGGGACCTCAGAGGCTGTCACTCAGTTCCTCCATGAGAACTGGTGTGTGAGTGCCATCCAAACTCTGTCAGTTTGGATGCTTTCTTTAAGTTGCAAGTACGACATGTCAAGACATGTTAAGTCCTAAGCGATACAGTGGCTTGTCGAAGGATGGGGAAGAATGGCAGCGGGGATAGTGTAGGGGTTCTCTACATGGAGAGGAGCTGGGCCTTTGCCAGAGCAGCCTGTGTTTACCTGTCCTGTCGTAAGCCCCAGCAGAGATGGCTCCCAGGCACTGTCCTGTGCTGTGCACTTGAGTATCCTGGCTGAGTTCTTTGGGGCTTTAATTCTTATTCACACACTCCTTGCTTTAGTCAGCATGCAAAGTGAGCAGTACAAATCCAATACCAGGAGTTAAAGTGAAGGGGAAGTTAGAGGAAAGAGAAGATAAGGAGTAAGAAATGTTCCCGGGCCAGCAAGGACAGCCAGAGTGCCAACTGGATGAGTTCTGATTCTTTGGAGGAAAGAATAAGAGCCAAGATAGGTTCTGCAGTGGTGTGGACACCCAGCAGGCTGAGTCCTGGGCATCATGGGTGCAGGGTAAGCTGGAATGCTCTCTTGAGGACTCAGAGCAGTGGTTCTGTGGACTCAGACTGCTGAGCACAGCCTTTTGTGCAGATTCCAGGTCAGAAGTGGTGGTGCTGCCTGAGATGAGGGTCCTATAATTTCCTGTTGCTGTAAATAAGAACAGATGAGGCCTGGCTAGTGAATTATTTCACATGGAGAAGTAGACTGAGAATCTGGCAAGATCTCATACCTGGCCAAGGCCACTCCCAGGTCGGGGAGTAGGGGGGCCTTAGGGGAGGGGAGAACCTGGCCCTTGGTTACTGTTATGCTTTTCCCTGGCTTCCTGAAAATTGGTGAGATCCACTAAACACTTAGAGCTGCAGATTTCTTGGCACATGGAGCAGGGCCGTGTGACCCATTTTTCTGGTATGGCCATCCTGGACACTTGAAACAGGCACTTGGGGTCAGCAGCCCATGTGGTGGAAGAGACGCTGGGTGGGAGCGAGTGCGAGCCACAGGTTGCTTGAGCTGTGCAGTGATGGGGCAGCCATAGCCATGCAGGGGCAGGGTGTGGTTGGGAGAAGCATGGGGTGCATGGACCCCTCCCTCCAGCATGTTTTTGTTTTGGAACTGGGCCTTTGTAACCCTCGCTAACTGTAGATCAGGCTGTCCTTGAGGCTGGAATGTGTGTCACCATGCCTGTCTTTATTGTCTGCTTTAAATACTAGCTAGCCGTGTGGTGACACGCACCTTTAATCCCAGCACTTGGTACACAAAGGCAGGCAGATCTTTTTGAGTTTGAAGCTAGCTAGGGTTAAACAGGGAGACTTTGTTGCAAAAATAAGTGAGTAAATAAATACATTATGATGTTCATGTGGATTCAAGGAGATATAAACTGTACAGACATATAAAGCTAAAGTGTGACCTCCGAAGGGGGCCATCCTGCCAGTGGAAGCCTGTGTTAGGTGGTTAGAGTCCCTCTGCTCGTGCGCACACGTGACTCTTTGCCGTCAGATGGCTCTGTGGAGACAGCTGCTGGTGTTGTGTACTGGGTAGGTGTCTCTGCTGTAAAGAGTTGAGCTGAGGTCACTGGGTCAGAGGACAAGCACATGCCTACTTTTTGGTGTGCTCTGTATCCATTCATTGGTAGCAGTGGATGCTAGAAATAAATGAAGTTTCTGCTAGCATGGTAGGTACATTTGTCCCCCCTCCCCCTCCTCCTCCCCTCCCTTCCCCTCCCCCTCCCTTCCCTCCCCCTCCCTCCCTCCCCCTCCCCTCCCTTCCCCCTCCCCCTCCCTCCCCCTCCCCCTCCCCTCCCTTCCCCTCCCCTCCCCCTCCCTTCCCCTCCCCCTCCCCCTCCCTCCCTCCCTCTCCCCCTCCCTCCCTCCCTCCCTCCCTCCTCTCCCTCCCCCTCCCTTCCTCCCTCCCCCTCCCTCCCTCCCTCCCTCTCCCTCTTCCTCCCCCCTCTCTCTAGCTCTCTTCCCTCCCCTCCCCCTCCCCCTTCCCTCCCCCTCCCCTCTCTACTCTCCTCTCTCTCATTTTTTGAGGCAGGGTTTCCCTTATAACAGTCCTGGCTGTCCTGGAACTGGCTACTCACAGAGATCCATCTGCCTCTGGCTCCTGAGTAGGATTAAAGGTGTGTGCCACCACATCTGGCACAAAGTGGGTTACTTTGTGTGCACAAACGTGTGCAGGTGTGAGTGCACCTGTGGTGAATGTTGGGTGACTTCGTCAGTTGCTCTCCACTTTGTTTGTTGAGACAGGGTCACATTGAATCTGAAGCTCACAGATTTGGTTAGGCTGGGCGGTAAGCCCCAGGGATCCTAGTGTGTGTGTGTATGCACGTGTGTGCACCTGTGTTTTTGTGTCCTCTCTGGTGCTAGGTTGCAGGTATACACTGTTGCACCTGACCTTTTAACACAGGTGGTAGGGAATCTAACTGAGGTCCGCGTGGCGTGAAACTTTATTGACTGATCTGTCTTCTAGTTCCCTTTTGTAAACTTTTTAAAGTAAAGACTTTTATTTTAAAAAAACGGTTACTTTGACCTTGGTGTGGTGACATATATTTGTATTCCTATATACCTGTAATAGCATTGGGGAGCCTGAGGCAGGAGGATCGCACATTTGAAATCAACTTCATTTATGTTGTGAGACTATTTTTAAAAAGTCACTGTGAGCATCATTGGAAACTTTGATCCTGAACGGACATGTGATGTGAGGAGAGACATTCTAGCAGTGTGCAGTGTCAAGTTCACCTGTGCCGCACTAAGACTCAATGAGGTTTATCTGGATGAAACAAATGGTTTTTAGAGTGCATTGTGCTTGGCCAGGGCCCAGGCTGTTCTCTGCTGTGGCCTGGAGGGTGTCTGTGTGTGTACTTTAGCAGGTGTGGTGGAGGACTTGACAGGTGTGGTGGAGGACTTGACAGGTGTGGAGGAGGACTTGACAGGTGTGGAGGAGGACTTGACAGGTGTGGAGGAGGACTTGAGCAGGTGTGGTGGAGGACTTGACAGGTGTGGAGGAGGACTTGACAGGTGTGGAGGAGGACTTGAGCAGGTGTGGAGGAGGACTTGAGCAGGTGTGGTGGAGGACTTGAGCAGGTGTGAGGACTTGACAGGTGTGGAGGAGGACTTGAGCAGGTGTGGAGGAGGATTTGACAGGTGTGGAGGAGGACTTGACAGGTGTGGAGGAGGACTTGACAGGTGTGGAGGAGGACTTGACAGGTGTGGAGGAGGACTTGACAGGTGTGGTGGAGGACTTGACAGGTGTGGTGGAGGACTTGACAGGTGTGGAGGAGGACTTGAGCAGGTGTGGAGGAGGGCTTGAGCAGGTGTGGTGGAGGACTTGACAGGTGTGGAGGAGGACTTGAGCAGGTGTGGAGGAGGACTTGAGCAGGTGTGGAGGAGGACTTGAGCAGGTGTGGTGGAGGACTTGACAGGTGTGGAGGAGGACTTGACAGGTGTGGTGGAGGACTTGACAGGTGTGGTGGAGGGTGGCCTGTGCTTTCACAGGTGGCTTTGGCTGACCACTTGGCCTCTTCTGCCTTTCCCTCTTGCCTAGTTGCCCTCCCTGCTTTCATGCTGGCCTAGGGCTGAGTTTGAAACAACCTCCTTGAATACAAAAACACTTCTGCACTATGTAGTTGAGCACTTTTTGAAAAGAGGTTAGGGAAAAGCCAGGATGGATGCTCTAGGCACAGGAGGTGTAGAGCCTGCCTCCACTGAGCCATGAGTGCACGTTAACATTGTAGGGCTTTTGGGTTTTGTGTCTACACATTAAAGCAAGATGCAGTCCCACTGGGAAGGCTACATTTGGCAGCCTTTTCCACAGTGTCTTGTTTTGTTTTGAGACAGTATCTTGCTACATAGCCGAGGCTGGCCTCAAACTCATATATCTTCCTGCCTCAGCCTTCCCGGTGCTGGGACTTGAGATATTTGCTGCCATCATGTCCCACCCTTGCTCATGTGTGGAGGTCTCTCCTGTCTTCTCTTGAGACCCCAGCTCCCTGGACTTCCTGCTGTCTGTTCAGCTCTCCTTCCGTTCATTCCTCTATCTGGCCAGCTCCTGACAGTTAATGTTGGGTGGCTCCAGGGTACCCATTCTCCACAGCACTGGGCTCCTGACCTGGTCCAGGGGCGTGCCTGAGTCTCTCTCACAACCTAGCTGCTGGGTGCCAGGAAGTTGACAGGAGGAGGAGAGCGTGCACTGGGATGGGGACTCGGGGAGGGAGAGCCTGCGGTAAGTAAGTGTACCTGAGATTCTCAGGGGTAAAGCATGGTGAATAAGAATCTGGGAAACGGTAGGCTGATGGATGTTTATTCAGGGAGAGGTCACTTACACCAGAAACAGATGACCCCCGCATGTTCCCGTCCCAAGGATGTCTCCAGATGCTCTCTGTCTCCTACCAGGAAGTAAGAGACCCCAGACCTAGTCCCTCCAGGTCATGCCTGCACCTGTCCCCACACCCCAGTGGGCTTGGTCAGCGCAACAGGTGTGGCCAGGTGAATATCTCACTACATGTATGTAGTAAGATATGTACACTTCCTAGCAGGGCCTGGGTCAGCCAGGGGTCACCAGGCAGGTTTATGCTGCTCTGTGCTCCAAACTAGCTCATTTCATCAAGCTTACATCTCTGTGTCGAAAGGCAGTGCCTGCTTCCAGATCTTTATTTTGCATAGAAAGGAAAGACTTTCTCGTCCTGTAGACCCTGACTCCCTTCTAAGAGTCACAGTGAGCCACTGCTGGTCTGTAGCTGATGGGCTGGGCATTTGGGGACACAAGCCTGTGCTTTTGTTAAATATTGTTCAAGATTTTGGTAAAGTACTTAATGCCTTAGTCTTGAATATGCAGCTGCGTGTAGGGGAAGATGCTACCTTTTTTTTTTTTTTTAAAGTTCTCGCATATATTACATTCTGACCTAGGTCCTCCCCCAACTCTCATCCCAGCCCCTCCCCCCATCCACGTCTCTGTTTCCCTTCAGAGAAGGGCAGGGCCTCCAGGGATATCAACCTAACATGCAATAAATGTAGGCACCTCTCCTCATTAAGGCTGGACGAGGCAACCCAGTAGGAGGAAAAGGGTCCCCAAAGCAGGCAAAGGGTTGAGTCCCACAAGAATACCAAGCTGCACAATGGTAACATATAAACAGGGCCTGCAGGACGAGCTAGGGTAGTGTGGCACAGAACACGCCACCTAACTGGACTCTGAAGGACATGGGTCACAGTTGGTGTCAGTGTTCGGGTGTCTGTACTGGCCTGTCCTTGGGGTTCCTGTGCACATGCACTGTGTTCCCTTTGAAAAGGACCCTGCCCACCTCCCATCTTCCTTTCTCTGCTTTTCTGCCTCTCTGTCACCCCCCCTCTCTTCTGTCACTCCTGTCCTTTCTCCCCTCCCCCGTCCCATTCTCCACCCAAGCTCTCTCTCGTGCACCAGGTTTTAAAAAGTACAATAATACTCACATGTACTCCTGCTTGTGAAAACACACAAATTAATCTCTGAAAGTCACCTCACCAAAATTTAGGGGTTAATGTGTTGAAGAGTTTAGGGAACTCTAGTTTGGAGACTGGGCCACAGTGCTGTGGGCTGTGGGTACTGACAGATCACTCCAAGTGGCCTTACTGGTTTCCTGTGGAGCAGCCCCTGGTCTGGGGCTGTAGGTGCCTATCCCAGATCAGAGGGAGCCTCGGCTGCGGTCATGGAGAATGCGGTCATGGAGAATGTGGGGAGAGCTGACAGGGACTTGCCCGCCAACCCCTGCAGAAGGACACAGAACATGGGTGGGCACTTCCAGAAGGGCCACTCCCAGTATAGGCGTGTAGATAGAAGGTGCTGCCCTCTCCCCAATTCTCTCTCATTCTCTCTCATTCTCTCTCTCTCTCTCTCATTCTCTCTCTCTCTCTCTCTCTCTCTCTCTCTCTCTCTCTCTCTCTCTCTCTCTCTCTCTCCCTCCCTCCCTCTCTCTCCCTCCCTCTCTCTCTCTCTCCCTCAGTCTCTCTCTCTGTCTCTCTCCCTCCCTTAGTGTCTCTCTCCCTCTCCCCCTTCCCTCTTTTCGTCCATCCATCTGTCCCCCCCACTCCCTCTGCCCCCTCCCCGACACCCTGGGGCTGACCTCTGACTTCTGGTCTTCCTGCCCACCTCCTGTGTGCTAGGGTTACAGGTTATGTGATGTTGGGGATGAATATGGTAGGTGTACACTCTCAGCTGTAGCCTAGCTCAGGCCCCTTCTGAGGTCCATTTTGTGCCCAATGCTTACAAATAGAATTTTTCTTGTTGAACAATGTATAATTTAGGTGTTTGTAAAGATGATATTGATGATTTGTGTGCGTGGGGGGGCAATGCAAGAAGCAATTTGTTGTTAACTATATGTATCATTCGATGAAAAGAGATAAATTAGGTATTCCCAGTGATTAGGATTTATGGTGGGAAGGGAGAAGTGCAGATGGACAACAGTGACTAATTTCAGGGAGCAAGGGCTTCTGTAGGTCCTAACTTGTGCCCCCGGGGACCGGATGTGGAGGAGGGCAGGCCATAGCTGGTGTGAGAGGGGCGTGTGACGAGCTGGCTGCTGCCACTGTGTGGGGGAGCTGCTCTGCTTGGCATCCAGAAGAGACTTTGGAGGTCCTGTGTCTGCAGTGCTCTGGCCCGAGTGAGCGGGTAGCGGCTGCTCCCGATGCTCGGAGGCTGCCAGCTGGAAAGGAGGCATAGGGTCACCTCAGTGCTCAGCAGCTGGAGTTCAGTGCTGCAACGGGACGGAGTTATTGGAGACCTTGTCCTGACTTAGGTGATGGCAGTTACACCTCAGGCAGGCATGAAGGCTGGAGTGGAAACTGGCAGGGTGTGTGACATTGGGGTATAGAGAGGAGGAGCAAGGGGGCTTGGAATAGTCTGCAAATTGGGTGGGTACAGCTCTCTAGTGGGTAAGCTGGGGATGAGGTGTGTGGTTCCAGTGGGAGGTGAGGGCTGGGGAGAATTCTCCGGGAGTGAGCAGAGAGGAGTGGCATTCAAGACCTAGATTTGGAGTACAGCAAAGTAACCTGCCGAGTAATAGAAGAGCTAGAAAGGTAGGAAGAGCCCAGGCAGCGTGTCCCCGAGGGACAGGAAGATCTGAGGCAGTGAATGGCAGTGAGGGGCTGGTTCAGCAGCAGGGTTTTCTTGGGACTCTGTCACATACCCATGAAGCACAAAGCTGGATTCCTCCCCTCCCCCTTCCAGGAAAGAGGACTGCTGTTTAGTTACTCACTCTGTGGTGGAATGGAGCTGGATGGGGAGCCCTGAGTGGGCAGACTGCCTGTGACTGCTTCTCAGTTATCAGATGGTCCCAGAACCAACGCCCAGGGAGGGCGCAGGCTGGAAAGACACACAGGCCTGGTTGGGCACCCAGGACCAAGTGTGTGGGCTGTGGGGGCCAGCAGATGCCTGCAGTGGTAACCGTTACCAGCTTCTGAAGGGAAGTGAGGCACGTGGTTTTCTCGTGAGGTTCAAGCAGGGACCTCTCAGGTGGCATCCTGTATGGCTTTACTCTTAGGCTTGACCACACTCCTCCTGTGGCATTTCTGGAGTCTCTGTCCATCAGAGTGAGGACTCCAGTGCCATTTTGCATTTGACTTGCAGTCTGATGCTGACGTTCTAAGCATGCTCCCTGGACTGCGTACTGTCTGATCTGCACTACAGGAGGTGCTATGTGAAGGGGCCTGAAAGGAACAGGCTCAGCTTGCAGTTACCATGTGTAAGGGCTGCAAGAGGTAACATTCATGGCCTGGTTTTTTTTGTGTTGTGGTGAATGGATATGCTAATTAAGACTGTACCTTATCTTTAGATCTTAGCTGGTTCTTGCATTTGTGTGTGTGTGTGTGTGTGTGTGTGTGTGTGAGAGAGAGAGAGAGAGAGAGAGAGCTTGTGTGCCCTTGTATTCCTATGTGTGCACGTGTGCACATGTGCAGATGTGCCCGTGTGTGTGTGTGTGTGTGTGTGTGTGTGTGTGTGTGTGTGTGTGTGCGCGTGTGCACATAGGTCTTTCATCATGTTTTTGGTGTAGTTTGCTAGACTCTCTCTCTCTTGCTCTCTCTGACACAAACACACATGCACACACACACACACACACACACACACACACACACACACACACACACACACACACACACTCCCGAAGACCCCACCAGTCAGGATAGTGAGCCTCCTGTCATCTCAGCACTCAGCTGTCCCCCATTCTCTAGCCTTTACCTGTTTGTCAGCTTTCTGTCACTTTCTATAACATAGAATATGTAGTGTGAACCTTTTCTTGGCCACTTTGATTCAGTGTTGTCATTTGAGGGTCATCTGTATTGTATCCATAGCTCATTTCGTTATCTCTGACTACTTTCTCATTATGTAGGTATCTTAGATTCGTCCCTCTATTGGTGTGTTTCGTTGTTCCCGGTTTTGGGCTGTCAGAAATAAGGCTGCTTCAGTTAGCTCAGATCTGCGTGTCTAAGGTAGACAGGAGTGGAGGACTGCACCCCATCGTGGGGCATGCCGTTTCCTAAGATTGTGGGATGGCGTTCAGGAGGTCCCCACACGCTCCTGGGAGTTCTCTGCCCACATCACCAGGTATGTTTGGTTTCCCTTCCGTTGTAGAAGTGGGTATAGATAGTTCTGCATTGTGGATTCAGTTTGCGCTTTCTGCGTTGGCTTGTGACACTGGTTGCTTTGGGCTGCATGTCTTTCATCTCTGGGAGGCGTCTGCTTGGATCTGTTGCCTACTTGTAATTTCCTTGCTGAGATGTGGGAGGGCAGAAAGGCTGTGTGTGTTTTGTATGCCAGCCCTCTGTCTGTGTGCTCCCTGGGTTGGTGACCAGTATTTCCTCTCCTGGGGAAGGTGGCACCTGGAGGTGGGGCTTTGTGAATTGCACACGTGTTTCTTTATGTATGGACCATGCTTCTGGAATGATTTCTAGAATAATGGTATTTTCTCTCCTGGAGCCCTGGTATTGTGTGTAGAGGGTGGATCCAAGTCTTTTGCCTGTACCTGTCCCAAATTGTCTTTGCTCACTTAGGTCTCTGTCCACCTGTATGGGCCTGTCTCTGCACTCTGGGCTGTGTTGATGCATGATGAGATACTCTGTGGTCTCTGGAGATTTCTGAGGCATTTGTAGGTCTCCCTTGGGTACAAACCCATGTTCATGTCCTAGTGCCATTGCATATCTTCAGAACACACATGTTTGAGATAGTATCTGAAATGTTTTCCTTCCTGTTGCAGTGATGTGGCTAGGTATTGCCTCCCAGGTGGCAGGTGGCAGGTGTGGGTGCAGGTGGCAGGTGTGGGTGCAGGTGCGGGTGGCAGGTGCAGGTGTGGGTGGCAGGTGCGGGTGGCAGGTGGCAGGTGCGGGTGGCAGGTGCAGGTGCAGGTGCGGGTGGCAGGTGCAGGTGGCAGGTGCAGGTAGCAGGTACGGGTGCAGGTGGCAGACACATCAGGTCTGTCGTCTGCTGTAGAGCTCCCAGTTGTACCAGCTAAAGTGAGTTCTGGGCTTCTTCCCCTGGAGTGATCAGTGGTGTTGGGCTCCTGTGTGGTCTGGAGGGCACCATCTCACCTCCTTATTGACACAGCAGAGTTCTGCTGCCAATGCTGGGGGACCCTGTCCAGGACATGCCATCTTTTTGTGGTTGCTTTCCTTTTCGTAACACAATTGTTGGAGCTTCTGAAATGACCCCTTCAATTTTATCACACCCTTTCTACCAAGTCTGTACTTTCCTTTCTATGTTTTCTGTATGGTGCTGGATGCCCTCCCTCATCTGGCCATCCCATGGGTACTGGATGTTTGGGTAACATTGGAGGGCCTTCCGATAATTACTGTTAAAGCCCATGTTTTCTAAAGAAGGGCGGAGCTTCCACATTTGTCTGTTTAGATCTACAGAGAAACCCTGGCCACCTGCGTGCTGATGTGGTTTATGCAGTAGTTCTGGAGGACATTCATTTCTTTAATCCCAACAACAGGGCTTTCTGGACCAAGAATTTACCGAGTACACCAGGTGGTGGTGGCACACACCTTTAATCCCACCCAGCGCTTGGGAGGCAGAGGCAGGTGGATCTCAGTGAGTTCAAGGCCAGCCTGATCTACAAAGAACAACCAGAGATACACAGAGAAATCCTGTCTCAAAAAACAACAAACAATTTTTAAAAACTGAGTTAAAAGAGGCCTTGTTGCTGCTCTGATAAACTCAGCTTGACAGTATCAACGACTCTCCCTGCATGGTTGCTCTGGCTTATTCCTCACAGAGGGAAGCCTGGGGTTTGCTGGGTATGTAGCTTATAGGAGGGTGTAGTCTCAACACCCCCTTGCTGGGCTGGGCTGTGGATGTTAAATTTAAGATAGGTGTGTTACTGTTGCGTCTAAAACTTAGGGTGCAGTTGGTAGTCAGACTTCACTGGTAGAATGTGCTTTCCCAGAGTTTCAGGGATTTTGCTGAGTGAGAGACTATTCTGTACTTGTTGCTGTGGACAGTGCCTCAGTGCATCCTGGTCGTGGGGTGCTAGGGTGGCGGCGGCGGTGGTGTCAGGGAAGCCCAGCCCCTATGTCTGACCAGAGTAGTATTCCTACGAAGAATAGAGGACCCGTTTTTTGGTTTGGTTTGGACATTCTGGGGCATCAGGCTGGTGAGACTTGGCCTATGAATCGTAGAGGTGATGGTGCCCTGCATTTAGAGGATCCCAGCATTGTGAGCACACCTAAGTGTATTGGACGAAAATGTGGAGAAGGTACAGAGCCTCCCAGGGCACGGAGCTTCCCAGGGCACGGAGCCTTCCAGGGCACGGAGCCTCCCAGGGCACGGAGCCTCCCAGGGCACGGGCTCATTGGTGTTGGAAGCCTGCAGGGAGGGGTGCCTGCCACTTTGTGAGTGTGGACAAGGCAGAGGCAGTGGAAGGCACTGCGCTTAGTTTCCCACATCTGAAGAGGCCTCAGGGCACACTTCTGGTCTGAAGCTGTGGCCATGAGCTTGGCTGTAGCACTTAGGTCCCTGTGGACGGAGATGCACTGTGGCCTTAGTGTTTTGGACAGTCCTCCCCCATCCTGTGCTGCCTCCCCTGAGGAGCCGGCTGCTGTGCGGCAGCTCATAATTCCTCCAGTAGTAATTAGCCCTCGGCCAGGGTCTTCCTTGTGCTGGAGTAGGAGGTGCTTCCTGATGCCAAGTCTATTTGTCCCCCAGGAATGGTCCTCGTGCGGAGTGAGAATGGGCAGTTGTTAATGATCCCTCAGCAGGCCCTGGCCCAGATGCAGGCCCATGCCCAGGCCCAGCCTCAGAGCACCATGGCACCCCGTCCTGCAACCCCCACAGGTGCTCCGCCTGTCCAGATCTCCACCGTGCAGGTGAGTGCGCACATGGTGAGTGGGCGAGTGTGGGCGGCCCCGCTCCGCCTAGCCCTCACCCATCCCCACCCTGCACACTGGGACGGTTGTAAGAGTGAAGGCGTGTCCTATGTGAGTGGACACTGAGGCATGCGAGTGTTCTCACACTCATCCATCAGGCTGGTCTCCAGTGTCCTAGCTGGGGCCATATGCTCTTGGAGGACCCAGGTCTCATGGCCAGTGCTCAGCTCGCTGACTGTTGGGTTACAGTAGGCACTTGGTCAGCTGCCTTGGCTGAGCCCTGGTCTTTGTCTTGCCAGTGGTAGGCTCACTCTCTGTGTCCCAGTGTCTTTCTCTGTGACGTGCACATCTAGTAGGTGCACAGATGGGGGACTGTTGTGCAGACTGAGGATGCTTGAAGTATCCAGAGTGGGCCGTGGGCAGAGCGGAGGCCACACGGATGTGCCCTGCCTAAGCCTTGAGGTCACAGAGCTGTGATGTCCCCGTGAACAGTCCCCACCTCCCAGGCACTACAGCCCCTCAGGGGTCTGTGCCAGCACTCTGTCATATGCTTTGTGTGGCCTTGCTTTTGTGTGGTACCCCTAGATTGCTGGCAGCTAAAGAGATGACGGGAGTGGTCTCGATAACTCTGAACTCCCTCTGGAGCTGTGCCTCGTTCTGTAGACGGGTGTGCTGGAGGCAGCAGAGCTCCCCCAGGGCACCTGAGGTCTGAGTGCTGCTTCGTGAGGAGGTGGCTATGCACTGTCGATGGTTCTCTGTGGTGGCGCCCTGCGCTTCTCCACCTGACCTTTGTGTCTCCTCTCACACACCCCTTCTGCAGCCACCTCAGGACTCTAGCTGTCTCCTTCCCAGTTGATCCCAGCCTTCCCCGTTACAGCCTGTGGTATGTCCTCCACCTTCAGCTCAGGCCAGCGCCATTCTAAGAGCAATGCCACCACTGGGTCTCCAGGCGCCTGCTTTAAAAGATGGTATTTGTAGACGTCACTAGAAAGACTGTTTCCAGCATTTTCTGAGAAAAGTTTCTGATAATACATTTTTTCTTTGGCTAGAAAGTTTTGGGTTTACGATGGCTTCCTTGTAGGTAAGTGGTAAGCTGTGGACTACTTGAGTGCACTAGTATGTATTTAGGAATTTGTGTTGTGTGTATGCCGTGTGCGCACGCACACACATGCATGTGCATACCCACTGTGGTTCATTTCAGATGACTCCTGACTTATTTTTCAGGCTCCAGGAACACCTATTATTGCACGGCAGGTGACCCCAACTACCATAATTAAGCAAGTGTCTCAGGCCCAGACGACGGTACAGCCCACTACAACCCTACAGCGGTCTCCTGGGGTACAGGTGAGAGGATTCAGGCCCTGTGCTCGCCCTGTGTTGCTTTCCTGTCAGGGAAACAACCCCACCAGCTTCGCATGGCTTCTGGACCACACTGCCCCCTTGTGGCCCATTGCTGTGATGACAGCACGACCCTAGAAGCGATCCCCTCTCTCTTCCTTCATTGCCCCTCTCTCCATCTCTCCCTTCTCCTCCTCTCTCCTCTTCTGAGCTAAGGTCTCAGGCGGTATCCCCCTGTTTGGTTGGGACTTGCTGTGTGGACCACACTGGCAGTACACTGGAATGCTTTTCCCGCCTGCGCCTGCTGAGTGCTTGGATTGTTTGTAAAGTTGTGTCCTAGGTGGAGAGTATCCTGCAGATACTGGTCATACGTGACACACGTTGATGCACCTAAGGTGCAGTTTCTAGTATATAGAGCCAAGGGGAGGGGCTTACTTTCCAGGGCTCCCATGTTGTAGAGGGCAAAGCAGATGTCAAGAGTTGGAAGAGGCTGGCCAGGGACATGCCTGATGAGAGAAGGTATAACGTGATTGGCTCTGGAAGATATTCCTGATCATAGAAGTCACATCTGGTCAGGAGACACTTGGCCTTGGAAGACATCCTTGTCTGGGGGAGCAAAGTGTTGAGTTTGTGAGCAGTCACACGTGTCAGGCTCTGGGCTCTGCAGTGTGCCTCTGCGCTGTTTCTGCATACACCGCAGCTCCCTTGCAGTGGAGTCTGAGCAGGGCAGTCCCACACATGGGTCCTTCTAAACTCTCTTCTCTTGGAGCTCAGCTCCATCTTCTTTGGTGGCTGTGGGAGTAAGACCAGCTTGGAGAGCAGGTCTGTCCCAGGTGTGATGAGACGTCTGTGTGTTTCAGGAGCTGGAGTCCAGGAGACCTGGGGTTTCCTGAGAGGAACTCTAGTGCTGTCTGCATCTGATCAAAGTAATCGATTTTCTAATGCAGAGGAGGTCTAGAAGGTAGTTGAGCTCATGGCACGCTGTGTGTCACATTTATTGAGAACAAACACATTGGAGTAGGTAGATGGGGTCTCCAGTTTGCTGAGGTCTGTATCCCTGGGCCCGTCACAGTCATGGGAAATAGGTTGTAAAGTGGAAGGAAGTTGGTGAGAGCAGTCCCGGGTTTTCCAGCTGCCCCCGGCTTGTTGAGTCAGCCTCTTGGTTTGTTCCTGTACATTATTGACATATAACATTTTATTTGGTTGTTTCCAGTTACAAGGGTGATGCATGCTTATGACATGGAGGCACCGGTCACTGCTGAATTCAGCGCCAGCTATAGGGTGACCTGGGGGAGGGGGGACATGAAACCAGAGGTGACATAGTGCCGGTGCAGTGCTGTCATCTGCACGGTGGCCAGAATACTCCAAGGGCTTTTCTTTAAGGGAGTTGAGGACCTGCCTCATGCTGCCCCAGAGCTATCCTGGCAGTGGGTGTGGGATGTCACCCTGCTCTCAGCCTTCAGGTGGGGGTGGGGTAGTGCTTAACACCCTGGAGTGAGGAAATGTGGGCAGGTAGATTTATAAATTGGAGAGGCACTAATTTAAAAACCAGTAAATATTCCATCAGAGTTACTCAAGAAAAGCAGACATCTAAGGAGTGTGAGTCATTTGACGTCTTGGTGTCTATTTGGTTTGCAAATGTTCCTGTTCGGCCAGGCAGCAACCTCCCACAGTCAGTGTGCCAGGCACCTGCAATTGGGCTCTTGTACCTCAGCTTGCTGTGGCTTCCTGACAAGACTCACTTTTGGAAAGTGGGGACTTGAGTGCAGGTAGTTGTGGAACGTGGAGCCCTTCCCCTGTCTTGTTCTGTGTGGACCCTGAAGGCCGCTGCTACCTTTCAGCAGAGTCTGTGTGAACAGTTAAGGTTCTCGGGAGCAGCTCCTGGGACGGGAGGTCATTGGTTCTCCGGCCCTTGGTGCTTGTCTGTGACAGTGGTTGGATTCTGATACGGATTCCCAGTGATGGCTTCAGGCTCATGAGGTTTTAGTACAGATGCAGACACATCTGCCTGTCATTATCACTCAGTCCTCAGGGCTGAGTCTCCTGTGGGTGCTCTTGGCCACCTCAGGTAGCTGCAGGAAGGGGCTCCCTACTTCCCTAAGCCATTTTATTGGCTAGGCTGCTGCTGCTTTAGAGAGATGCATTTACCTTGTGTTTTGAATTCTTCTAGCCTCAGCTGGTTCTGGGCGGTTCTGCACAGACAGCCTCACTTGGAACAGCCACAGCTGTTCAGACAGGGACACCTCAACGAACAGTCCCTGGGGCCAGCACCACCTCCACAGCTGCCACGGTAAGAATTCCCTTCAGAACTCATAGGGTACCCAGCCCATTGGCAGTAGTGGGGAGAGGTTGCTGGTGTGTGTGTGTGTGGGGTATAGTGGGGAGCAGGAGCTGGTGTTGTGGGGAGGGGGACTCTAGCGGGAGGGAGACTGGTGTACAAAGGGGCTTGAGGGTGTTTCAGGACCACAGCACTGGTGGCATAGAGGGGCCCATGTAAGTCCCTTTATGGGCTGACCTGAGGGGCCCTGAGTATCCTGCTTGGGAGCTGGGACCCTGCGGATGCCTGTAGAGGCCACACATGTAACTGCTCTGGTCAGCGCATCTGTCTACATTCACTCCGCTGCTGTTCCTGTATGAATCAGGAGCTTTGGACAAGCCAGGGGCATACTTCACAGCTGCTTTTCTGTGTTCTTTCACACGTTCTTAACCGTTTCCCAGAGCCACTTGGGACTTAGTCTGTTGCGCACATTTAAGCAGCAGACTCTGCTCCTGAAGTAAGAGCTTTGCTTGGTAGATGCATCCTTCCCTACCAGGGGGTTGCTGGGCTGAGAGATGTAGGCTTGGTGGCCCTCAGAATGGCTAGTTGCCCCTCTGAGAAGCTTCTGGCTTGTGCAAGAGGTAACATGTTTCTGGGAAGAAGTTTAAATGTTAATTAGTTTATGTGTCTTTCACACGGGTACACGTCTCACTGTAGTGGGATACTGTGATGAAATCTCCTATAATTTATACCTTTTTGTTTTAATACAGGAAACTATGGAAAATGTGAAGAAATGTAAAAGTTTTCTATCTACTTTAATAAAACTGGCTTCCTCTGGTAAACAGTCTACAGAGACAGCGGCTAATGTGAAAGAATTAGTACAGAACTTACTGGTAAGAAGCTCAGGTGAAACTCCGCCCCAGACCATGGTGTGTAACCTGCAGCTGGCCCATGCTTAGCCTGCCAGGGTGACCTGGGTGGGCAGATGAGAGCTGGTGGAAGGTTCTGGAGAGGGAGAGGTGTGCACTGCTATCAGGGCCTATAGATTGCTTGCTTGAGTGTTTTGGGGCCTGGGCTGATGCCCCAACGTTCCTACTAGATGAGTTACCTGAGGGCTTATAGCATGCCCTTGCCTGCTTGGGAGTCAGACATACGCCTGACGGCTGGTGCTGCTTCAGGCGGCACCCGGCCTTCTCTTCTCCTTCCCCTTTAAACTAAGGAAGCAGGGAGGGTCCTTCTCCAGCTTGTAGGCAAGTGGTCCCTACTGTTCCTGTCCCTTGCCAGTTCTCTTCCCACGCCTCGAGCACTTGAGCTGGTCTGTGCAGGGCTGGCCTCTGCCATTGGCTGCAGTCAGGGTCTGAACTGGGTTCCTTGCCTGTACTGCAGTGAACTTTGTCCTTCCTAACCTAAGCACCGCCCTCCTTGCTTCTTGGATTAGGACACAGGGATCTTGGAGAGTGTTGCGCTCTCTGCTGCTGGGGTTCGTTGGTTTAGCCCTGCACTCCTGATGCTTTGCCTCCCTGAGGAGTTTGCAGGCCAGGCAGTGGTAGCCCATGCTGCTCTGATGCCTGTGAGGACCCATCCTTGTCCAGTGCTGTCTTTCCCACCCCACCTGCTGGTTCTGTTCACTCTGTAGCCATGTCCAGCTGTCCACAAGATGCTACACCTTCATCAGGGCCCTGGGGCCTCCCAGCTTATTCTTATGTGACTGTGTTGTGTTCCTGGGTTTCACAGGCTGCTCCTTCTGGCCTTTGCATCAGTCAGACTGGGGCTCAGGTGCTCGTAGACCAGAAATTGCCAGCCTGTGCAATTTACCGGGACACTTCTCCCTCCTCAGAGCCCAGTGAGGGTGGTTGCTCCTCATGGTGTAGGCCTGCTGCTGCTGCTCTGTGCTCTGGTGGCACTGATGGCACCTACCTCCCCTCAGCTTGCCATCTGGCTCTGTGTTACCCACAGGCCTCGGTTACTCTCAGGACACAGGTGCTGCCATAGAACCTGTTCTCAACAGTCTACCATTGCTCTACTGTCTGCTGCCTTCCTCAGGTTTTATAAGCCTGGACGGATGTTACAGTAGTCTCTTCATGGCAGCATGGCTAGGCCTCTGCCCACTTCTGCTGTCTAGTCCATGCAGAAAGCTATTCCAGTTCTTAGCCGTCTTACGGGGTTTTCCATCATTCACATCGAGTCCCCAATGTCTAGCACAACCATGTGCACCTTGCTTGTGACGCTAAGATTTACCCTTTGGTTGTATAGGCCCAAGTAAGTGCCATTCTCGATTGCCTGGGCTGGACTAAAGTGTTGCCTCGGCACCCTGTGCCATAACTTGCTTGTTTCCTAGGAAAATGCCAGGCACTGGGTAGGTGCCTGGTGGGTCCCGAGTGAAAACACAGTGAGTGAGAAGCCTGTGGGCGGGTGGAGTTGTGAACCAGAAGGAGGCCAGCTGTAGACGTGTCATCAGGTGCTGCTCAGTGTCCAAGGGGACGCCAGACACCTGGGATCTGCATTTGTCCCATGGAGCAGTGGCATGCCGAAGGGTGGGAGCTGTGTGGTGCTGTGGTTTATAGTGTGTGCCATGAGGTTGTGTGAAGATACGCCATACAATGCCAGTGTGGTGTGTTTTTCAGGATGGGAAAATCGAAGCAGAGGATTTCACTAGCAGGTTATATCGAGAACTGAACTCTTCACCTCAACCTTACCTTGTGCCTTTCCTGAAGGTAACTGACAGCTTGGGCTGCAGCGGTGTGGTCCAGTCATGTGGGGTGTCACATGCCACCTGAGTTGGCTGGGACAGCATGCCAGGTTTTCTGTTGAGAACAGGCTTTCTTGCCGCTGAGCCCCCCAGTGGGAGCTCTGGCACCGTGGGGAAGGGTTTGCTTAAAGACCCTGACAGTATTGGCACCTCTTGGAGATGCTAAGGAAGCCCTGTTTAATAAATGTGGTTGGAGTTGAGTGACAGATGGGACTAATTCTTGACACTGCAGATGCTTACAGAAGTTATTAGCTGAGAGACTCTTTTGAAGGCTTATGCTTCTGAACTTTTAGGACATTGAAGCACTTATGTTCCTGCTGTGCATAATTCCACGTGTCTGTCTGTCTGTCTTCAGAGGAGCTTACCTGCCTTGAGACAGCTGACCCCAGACTCCGCGGCCTTCATCCAGCAGAGCCAGCAGCAGCAGCCGCCCGCCTCACAAGCCACCACTGCACTCACAGCTGTGGTGCTGAGCAGCTCGGTGCAGCGCACAGCTGGGAAACCGGCAGCCTCGGTGACCAGCGCCCTCCAGCCCCCGGTCATCAGCCTCACGCAGCCCACACAGGTTGGCGTTGGCAAGCAGGCACCGCCCACACCACTGGTATGAAGGCGCGAGCCTGGCATGGTGCTCTTGCCAGCCGCCATGCCACTTAACTCACCAGCCCTGGCTCGGAGCCTCTTTCTGGAAAGAGCAGGCAAGGAAGCTCCTGCTGGAAGGCGTGTGGTTGTTCTCCTAAGTAATTAAAGTGTGAGCTGGAGGTGGAGGCCCACGACTTTATATTTTTCAGAGAATGAAGTGAACTTGTTGACTCACTGGCAGGCCCCTCACCTTGTTGGGGTTTCCTGTACAGGAGCACAGTGTGTTTAGTGACCCTCCTAGGAGGATGTTCTCTGGACTTTGAGTGACGCCTGAATGTTCAGACTGTTGGGGTTGGGGTAGGAGGTGGGTCGGTCAGGGTTTTGCATTTGGAGTAGAGCCTGCTGGTGGCAATAGTGCAGCCTGGCCGATGGCTTGGGGAGCTGAGGGCTGCTGGCGGGTGGGCCTGGCTTTGTCTGGTGTGGACCCTTTGATGGGGGCGGGATGCCTCTTTGCTGTGATTGCATTCAGAGTGTACACCTGCCATCAACAGCACAGGCTCACCATACCTAGAAAGGTGAACTTCAGAAGGGGGCTGGCTATGCCGCATTATTTATGAGGTCTTAGGTTTAAATTCCAGCTCTGGGTGCTGGTGGAGGACAGAGGGGCTGGAATTGTTCTAAATGCAGCTTCAAAGTGAGCAGTTGCGGGCGGTTCAGTGCTGTAGGGGTGGGTGCTGAGGAGGCCAGACTCCTCAGGGTGCTGGCGTCTCTGCTCTTAGCTCTTGCCTCTGTCTTCACTCTCTTGGCAGTGAGGAAAGCTTGGGCGGGCAGCAGGGTGAAGATCTAAACACATGAGTAGGGTTTCCTATTAGGGCAGGGATTACTGTGTCCTTTGCTTTCACATAGCTGGAGTAGGGAACCGTGCTGTTGAGCAATCAGCACATTGATTTTCCTAGAGGCAGTTCTGTGGAAGGACTTGTTCTTTTTGAGGGTCTAGCCTGGGCTTGCTGTCTTTGAGGGTCTAGCCTCTGCTGCTTGGTTTCCTCAGTTGTATCATTAGTTGTGGCCTCGAGTGCCAGGATTACATGCAAACCCATCGTTTCTGTTGTGTTGGTTTTAACTGCCAATTTGGTACATCCTAGTCTTACCTGGGGAGACAGTTCTTAAAGAGGAATCACCCAGATCAGACTGGCGTGCAGGCATGTGTAGGGCGATTGTCTTGATTTTTGATTGATGCAGGACACCCACTCTGAATGTGGGTGGCACTGCTTCATGCTCTGGGCCCTGAGCTGCAGTAGTGAAGAAAGTTAGCTGAACATAAGGGAGCGAGCGGTCAGGCGACATGGTTACACTTGTTTCTCTCTCTTGACGGTGGGTGTGGTGTGACCAGCTGTCTGTGCTGCCCCTGTGACTTCTCTGCAATGATAGACTGAGACCTGAAACTGTAAGCCATCGGTTGCTTTTGGTCAAGGTGTTTGATTATGAGGTTAGAAATGAAGCTAGAACAGTGCTGTTCTTTCCACAGATAAGAACATGCTGTGTTCAATAACCTGGTCGTTGCTTTGTGCTGTCCTGATCCCCCTCTTCCACTCCTAAACTCTACTTGTCCCTGTGTGTGTAGCTGAGGCAGATAGGGTGGCTTTGTGCATTCCTGGGCCTGAGGCCAGAGGCTCTCAGCGCCCATAGACGTGGGTGACTCTTCCTGTGTCTGCATTCAGTGGCTTTCCCGGTGGAAAGCCCAGCCTGAACTGCCCCTGCGCTCATGTGTGCTGTGAGTGCCATGTCTTGTTGCAGAAACAGCTCTGGTGCAGGCCTCAACCTTAATCCCTTGCGAGGGTCCCCTGACATGTGGTGTTCACCAAAAGCACACCCTCCACTTTTTTTTTTAAATAAAGAAGAATTGGGGTTCAGATCCTAGAAGGGCTTCAGAATCCTATGCAGACATTGTGCTACTGTGTTATACCACCAGCCACACAAAAACTCCTTTACAAAAACTAGCTTCTTACTGGAAAGCTCTTAACCTAAAGATTTATGGTTAGGCCATCAGGGGCTCCCTGTGGGCCGGACCCAGAGCACAGCCAGTGCTGTGGGCTCCTGGGGCCTGTTGTAAGCCTAGGGCACTAGGCAGGCCAGCAGGGCTGAGTGGGTGCTTGGTTCAGAGAGTGACGAGGGAGACACGCTGTACTGGGACAGAGGATCAAGTTTAGGGCAAGACTTGGAGAGCCATCTGGATTCACTCCAATAGAAAACCAGTAGAGTGGAACAAGTCATTTGAGTGTGGCCCCCAGGCAGGCAGCAGTGCTACTCTGCTGACAGGTTGGCAGAGGCCCCTGTGGGGTTTGAGCTCAGCAATGTTGCTTTGCTGCTGCCCGCCAGGATGTGCCTAGGATCCAGTACCCGTCCTAAGTGTCTGTGCTCCATGTACTTGCTCTGCTGTGCTCTGGCCTGGTGTGGGGCCATTGTGTCTGTCTCAGTCTTTTGAGGCTGTGTGTAGTAGAGCCTTGTTGTAGGGCTTGTTGAACCAGGCTTTTAGACCTGGAACAAGGTGTGTACCCAGCTTTCCTGGAGCTTCTGGCAGGGTGAAGTTGGGGTAGGACTGATGAAGCAAAGAGTTGGCTTCGTGGGTCAGTGTGGTGGCCCCTAGGGTGTGCGTGTGCTCATGCACTATGCTGGCTGTGCCCCAGGTGATCCAGCAGCCCCCGAAGCCTGGAGCCTTGATCCGGCCCCCGCAGGTGACCTTGACGCAGACACCCATGGTCGCATTGCGGCAGCCTCACAACCGGATCATGCTCACCACACCACAGCAGATACAACTGAACCAGCTGCAGCCAGGTGAGGCCCCGGCTGCTGCCGTGCAGGACGGGCTGAGCGTCCCGGAAATGGCCAGTTGTGGGATAGTACTTGATTTCATTTAATCATTGTGATAAAATTCATGTAACAGACGACTCACCATTTACATCATTTTGTGCATACCACTCAGCGACTTCACTGATGAGGTCATCCAGGCATTGCCCTTGTCACCGTGGTTTCTGAATTACCTGGATTATATATGACTGCCTCTGTTAGTAGCTGTCAGGCCACAGACCTTCTGGCTGCCTTCTCCCTTTCCTAGCAACCAGGCCATGGCTCCTGCAGCTCTCACAGCTGTGTACCCTCTCACAGCTTGTGCTGGCGGTCTGCGTGTTCTCACTACCCCCTACCCTCTGTCCACCCTCCCACTCTGCCCCCACCCCTCCTTCCCACAGTTGACAGAGAGCCTGCTGTGTAGTAGTACCCTTGCGGCCCCTCCCTGTGCACTCTCAAGGCATAGATTGTGTGGTGTAAACATTGTTCCCACCCTCTGAGACCCGTAAAGTCCCAGAAACCCACTTGCTCCCTGGGGTTGAAGGGAAGGCTTCTCTCCCTCCCAGGCCCCATCATGCTGCCTGTGGTGTATTACTTTCTCGCAGTCTTTTCCAACGCGTGGCGTGGCCCTCCCAGTGAAGTTCACTGTAAAATGTAACCTGGGCCTTTAGATTATTATAGCACCCTCCCCTTTGGTTCCCAAGGCAGCCCTGGCCCTGAACTGCTGGACTCCAGTAATTCTCCTGCTTTAATTCAGTCTCGTAGCTGGAACTGTAGATACTTACCATGTGTCTGTTTGTCAGAAATCATTCCTGTACTTAAGAGTTTGAGGGAGCCTAGTGGTGGTGGCGGCACTCACCTTTAGTTTCAGCACTCAGGAGGCAGAGACAGGTGGACCTCAGTTCCAGGACAGCCAGGGCTACATAGAGAAACTCTGTCTCAACACCTCCCCCGAAAGGAATTTGAGGAAATATAGGGGAGTAGATGCTTGAAATATGTAACTAAACTTTTTTAACTTAGGGTTTAAATGTCATTTAAAATTTGAACCTTTATCTTTAACCGTGCAGTAAATTATGTCCTTTGAGGATTTTACTTAGAAAGCCACAGTGTGTGCTTCTCTGCAGTTGATGCTGTTGAGGAAGTGAGTAGTGGTCAATGTTTTGGATATGCCCCATAATTTTCCTAACACTGTCTGTCTTTCTTTCCCCTCATGCTTAGGCATGTATTCTTCCTTACCTGTTTTGAGATTTCACACATGTATACAGGATGTTTTGATAAAATCCATCCTCCTCCTCCCCCAACTCCTCCCAGACGCCCCTGTCTCCCTCCCAACTTTGATGTACATTTTAACAAAAACTTCTGAGTCCTATTGGCGCTGCAGGTTGTATGTGTGGGTACAGGACTGTGCACTGGAGCATCCTGGGAGCAAACTGACACCCCCTTCCCCAGTTGCCATCATTCATAGGAGCTCTCAGTTAAAATGGAAAAAAAAAACAACAGCCTTATTATTGTTTCATGTGTTTATGGTTGTTTTGCCTTCATGTATGTCTGTGTATCATGGCATGCCTGTGGTCCTTGAAGGCCAAAAGAGGGTGTTAGATCTCCTGGAACTGATGTTGGCCACTGTGTGGGTGCTAGGAATCGAACCTGGGTCCTCTGGAAGAGGAAGGGCTCTTAACCATTGAGCCATCTGTCCCTCCTTTCATGTTGGAATTTTAATGGGCTTGATCTTAACAGGTGTTGTGTAGGCAGCCAGCCACAGCTGATTTGTGCTTGTGTGTGCAAGGGCCTGCCTGCCATGTTTAAAACACTGCCCCCAGCAGCCTTCCACAGTCTCTCACTCTTGCCGTCTCGCCACCCCCTCCTGTGATGATCCCCGAACCGTGAGGGGAGAGGATCTGATCTGTGGTCGGATGCTGTGCCGGGAGCTGAGCTTGGGTGCTCTGAAGAGCAGTACAAGCGTGTGGCACTGAGGTGGTCAACCCTGCGGCTTAACCTTCGGCAGCATTTTAGAGGCACTGGTGCAGAGTCTGGAGAATGTCACTGTGACGAGTGGGGAGGTGACAGTTTCTCCCTGGGGCTGATAGCACTGGTCTCCATTGTGTCTCTGGCTTTGCAGTCCCTGTGGTGAAACCCACCGTGTTACCTGGAACCAAAGCCCTTTCAACTGTATCTGCACAAGTAGCTGCTGCACAGAAAAACAAGCTCAAGGAGCCCGGGGGAGGCTCCTTTCGGTAAGGACTGACACCCCTGTACCCGAGGGACGCCCCTGTACCCGAGGGAGGCCCCTGTACCCGAGGGAGAGCCCCTGTACCCGAGGGAGACCCCTGTTTCTGAGGGAGGCCCCTGTACCCGAGGGAGGCCCCTGTACCCGAGGGAGGCAGGCCCCTGTACCCGAGGGAGGCAGGTCCCTGTACCGGAGGGAGGCCCCTGTTCCTGAGGGAGACCCCTGTACCCGAGGGAGAGCCCCTGTACCCGAGGGAGGCCCCTGTACCCGAGGGAGGCCCCTGTACCCGAGGGAGGCCCCTGTACCCGAGGGAGGCCCCTGTTCCTGAGGGAGGCCCCTGTACCCGAGGGAGACCCCTGTACCCGAGGGAGAGCCCCTGTACCCGAGGGAGACCCCTGTACCCGAGGGAGGCCCCTGTACCCGAGGGAGGCCCCTGTACCCGAGGGAGGCCCCTGTTTCTGAGGGAGGCCCCTGTACCCGAGGGAGACCCCTGTACCCGAGGGAGGCCCCTGTACCCGAGGGAGGCCCCTGTACCCGAGGGAGGCCCCTGTACCCGAGGGAGAGCCCCTGTACCCGAGGGAGGCCCCTGTTTCTGAGGGAGGCCCCTGTACCCGAGGGAGACCCCTGTTTCTGAGGGAGGCCCCTGTACCCGAGGGAGGCCCCTGTACCCGAGGGAGGCCCCTGTACCCGAGGGAGGCCCCTGTACCCGAGGGAGGCCCCTGTACCCGAGGGAGGCCCCTGTTTCTGAGGGAGGCCCCTGTATCCGAGGGAGACCCCTGTTTCTGAGGGAGACCCCTGTACCTGAGGGAGGCCCCTGTACCCGAGGGAGGCCCCTGTACCCGAGGGAGGCCCCTGTACCTGAGGGAGGCCCCTGTACCCGAGGGAGACCCCTGTACCCGAGGGAGGCCCCTGTTTCTGAGGGAGGCCCCTGTACCCGAGGGAGGCCCCTGTTTCTGAGGGAGGCCCCTGTACCTGAGGGAGACCCCTGTTTCTGAGGGAGGCCCCTGTAACCGAGGGAGGCCCTGTACCCGAGGGAGAGCCCCTGTACCTGAGGGAGACCCCTGTATCTGAGGGAGGCCCCTGTACCTGAGGGAGGCCCAGGAGGGAGCTGTCTTTCCTACTGGTTCTTGGCACCAGTGGCCTCAGCACTGTGCCTTCTACTTGGTTCTCACTGCACATCTCTGTCAGTGTGTGCTTCTGACACGGGCAGAGCAGGGGAGGCGTCGTGCCCTGTGCAGGGGTGGAGAAGAGGTCAGCTGACTGGTTCACACTGCACCAAGGTCACTACCACCTGTCACACAGATGGCCCTCACCACCCTGTCTGCTCCCCGTGACTCTTGAGGGTACAGTGGCCAGCATGGCCATTGTTATATCCCGAGATTCTTGTGTGGATGCACCAGAGGCCATAGCACAACCTTCACTGTGACTTAACAACAGGTGGCGGTTGAATTTCAGGGAGACTCTTTATCCCCAAAGCTGTCAAGTGGGGCTGGATAGAGTTGGAGTTTAGTGGCTCTGTAGGGTAAGGAGTACTCTGGCAGAGCATGACAGGTGACCTGAGTGGATGGGGAGAGAGGTGAGGTGTACATATAGCAGGAAAGCCTGTACCGCAGGCTTCTAGGCGCTGTGGCTAATAGTTGAGGAAGGGAGCTGGAGCTAGGGCGTGTGGGTAAGCTAGAGTTAGCGGCAGCCTCAGGTCTCAGCTGGGCATGGGAGGCATGCTCCGGAACCGTAGAGGAGGCTAGGACTCTGAGCTGGCCTAGGCACACTCATTCCCAGCTCTCTTGTCTTGTCTACTAGAAGCTGTTCCAGTGAAAGGCCAGTGGGGCTCTTGAGAGAAGAGCGGCCTTTAGAGCAGGAACAAGCAAAAGACAGTGTGAGCTGTGTCTGCCTCATCATGTCAGGACAGGACTCAGGTAGTGACATGAGTTGAATTGGGCCCTTCCTATAGGCCGGGCTGGGTATGACACGCAGATACACAGCATCAAGAAGGGCAGGGTCACAGCCTGAGCAGTAACGGAACCGATGAACTGGTGAGCAGTAGGAAGGTCGAGTGTGCTCACGGCTTCAGGAGGCCTCCAACACACCAGTCAGCACAGCGAAGTGGGGTGAGGTCACTCAGCGCACAGTAGCAGGTAGCAGGATGGGAAGGGGCAGTATGGCCCAGTGGAGCCTTCTGTTGTCATCCGATGACTGACTTTGTGCCAAGGGCACGTGTCAAACACAGTGAGGGGCACTGGAGGGGCCTTGTTGCTGGATGTAGACCTCCCCACTGAAGAGGACGGTCCTGGACAGGCGACTATGCCGGGCCATTTTCCCATGGAGCCTCCATCCAGGAAGCATAAGCAGAATTCTGTCTGGGATCTGGCTGGCAGTGTTCGTGGTGGCTCAGCAAGAGTTTAGCTCTTACTCTGCCTCCTCTGGGAGCTTGTGGCTGATGATGAAGAAATCAGTGCGGGCTGACTTTCTTTTCTCCCGGGAAGTTTTCAGGTGACAGTTTTAGAGCAACAGATGGTGTTGTGGGTTTTGTTTTCTCTGGACATGGTGTGGACTCCGTCTGGCCCTGACCCCATACCATCTGATGACAGCTCATAGCTAGTGCAGGACCTGGGAGAGCCTAGCGTCTACAGCACTTCCCTGCCATTTTGCTTGCTGCCACTGAGTTGGAGCCACCTTAGTGAGCGGTGATCTCCTCTCCTCTCCAGGGATGACGATGACATCAATGATGTCGCATCAATGGCTGGAGTGAACCTGTCTGAAGAAAGTGCAAGAATATTGGCCACAAATTCTGAGTTGGTGGGGACACTGACTCGATCCTGTAAAGACGACACCTTCCTCCTCCCCGCACCTTTGCAGAGGAGGATCCTGGAAATAGGTATGTTTGCACCTGATGATGCCACTAGGATGCTCAGTGTCCACATCTGTGTCTGCTGTGCTCTGTGACCCTGATGAGACTCAGCACAGCCCTTCTGCAGTAACTGCACTGGGTGTGGGGGCTGTCGGTGAGCGTGCCCTCTGCCCGGGTTTGAGCTCAGCCCATGGTAGCTCCACTGGTGGCTAGCAGGTAGAGGAAGGGTGGGCAATGGCTGCTGTCCTGCTTAGGGTGCCCTTGATGGTAGAAGCATTAACTAGTGGCTGAGAAAAGCAGTGGTAAGTACCATAAAGTGCTCTTTTTCTGCACGGCCTGCAGGTAAAAAGCACGGCATCACGGAATTGCATCCAGATGTAGTGAGTTACGTGTCTCATGCCACACAGCAAAGGCTGCAGAATCTTGTAGAAAAAATATCTGAAACAGCTCAGCAGAAAAACTTCTCTTACAAGGTAATGGGGCCGTTTTCCTGGGGAATGGCCATGCTCTCAGCTCCTCATCCAGGGCTGGTGTCTAGAAGGGAGCCTTGGAGTCCTGGTTGTTCCTGGGCTTGTTCTTGGCCCCCAAGCGCGCACACAGTCCCTGTAAGGGCTCTCAGGCGCTCTTGCGTCGGCCCTGCAGGCGTGCTCTGCGGGGATCTTGCTTTGGAAGATGAGCCTGTCAGCTTGGAAGCTTGTGGGCTCTTGCCCTCCATCCAGATTGCCCAGCACCTGCTGCTGGCCCTTCTTGAGCCCATGTGCTAAACCTGCAGGCTCTCCATGGCTTGTGCAGTGAGTTTTAGGCAAAATGGGTCTTGAGCAGTTGCACAGATGTCATCTGGAGTCACTGTGCCTTCAGGGCAGCTTATGGTGAATTGTCAGATTTAAAAACACATCTACAGCCAGGTGTGGTGGCATAGGACTTTGATCCCAGTTCTCCAAAGGCAGAGGCAGGTGGATCTCTGTGAGTTTGAGGCTAGTCTGGTCTACAGAGCGAATTCCAGGACAGCCAAGGCTACACAGAGAAACCCTGTCTTGAAAAACCAAAACAAACAACAAACAAAAAACAAAAATAACATTTCTACAAAGAAGAACTTAAATGTCCTTTAAAAATTATCCAAGTGTATCAACTGGACACTGGGACTCCTGGTAACTGATGAGACTTCCCCCTCCTTGTGAGAGTATGACTGGACAGTGAGGCGTGAGCAGCCGTCACCCATGGGAGCTGTGTGCAGACTGCCCAGCTGTGCAAGGCATGTTCATGCTTACTGGGGTTCCAGACTCGTGGTGGACAGTGTTTTGCTATTTTTTTGTAGGATGACGACAGATACGAGCAAGCGAGTGATGTCCGGGCTCAGCTCAAATTCTTTGAACAGCTTGATCAGATTGAAAAGCAGAGGAAAGATGAGCAGGAGAGGGAGATCTTGATGCGGGCAGCAAAGGCAAGTTAAACACTCCTCGCAGCCCTGGGGCTCCCCGGGGCTCGGCTTGCAGCCCTGCGCTCTCCTGAGACACTCAGCAGACACATCTGGCTCCTGGTGCTCAGAGCCATGTTTCTGGCTGGTGTGACCCGATAGGTTGGGGGAAGCCTGGTTCCCTTGGTGAGCTGGAGGCTGCTGGAGGCTGCATTCGAGATTGGGGATTTGATATGACAAGAGTGGACTTCCCCTGCCTCCCTTCCTGCCTCCCTCCCCCTCCCTTCCTCTCTCCCTCCCTTTATATAGCCCTGGCTGACCTAGAACTCACTGTGTAGACCAGGCTGACCTCAAAGTCATGAGATCCCTGCCTCTGCCTCCTGAGTGCTGGTATGAAAGGTGTGCACCATCATGCCTAATGGTGTGGGCTTTCTTAAGATGTCTCTGACACCTTACCTTCCCCACATTGCAGACTGTGGCTGTGGGATCACATTGCCCTTTAGTATAGAGCATTCACAGCTAAATGTAGGAACCTCGTTTATTCAATATTAGAGTCATTTAGAGATATTAATTCTAGTGTTGAGTTTTTTTTGTGCAGTGGGAGGGGTGACAGCTGTGAATACCAGTCCTCACTAGATCCCGAGCCTCAGGAAGCCCTGTCCTGGCTCTCTCTGCTCAAACCATATGACAAACTGGTAACTCTATGCCCAAGATTCTGTGTTATCACATCTGTATGGTAGTATTGACTTTTTTCCCTCATGGTGTGTAACCTGGGTTTCCGTCATTTGGATATGTAAACATTTATAAAATCATCAGGAATTCTTGTTTGGCTGGTGCTGCTGTAGGGTGACTGTGGTAGCAGTGTGTCAGTGTTGCTCATGGAAGGCCTGACTCTCCCTTTTCTCCTTCTTTCATATATAGTCTCGATCCAGACAAGAAGACCCAGAGCAATTAAGGTTGAAGCAGAAAGCAAAAGAGGTGAGCTTCCCAGTCACGGGTCCTCCAGAGCATTTGCAGCTCACGTTCATGCCTGGCACCCAGCAGAAGAGAGAATGGTTAAGAAGACCTGCCGTTTCCGGCTGTGGGTGTTTGTCCCTCCATAGAGCTCTAGGGCGATCGGTGCCATCACAGGCTTCTCCTGTGCAGTTGGCATTGGCTGGAGGTTTGCTTCATAGTGACTTCTCTGCATGTTAGGCCACTTTCTTAGCATTTTAAGTTAGGCTTCTGTTTTAAAAAGTCTTAATATTTTTGGTTATAGACATGTTCTTAGTTTTAAAAACCTCAACTTTAAAGAAGCTGTGACTTAGGAAACCTAAGAAAGTTCTTGATAGCTGTTGCTGCAATTGCAGTAAGAACCCTGAAGCAATGATAGCTCCTGTTTCCTTCCCTCCATGAAGATGCAGCAGCAGGAGCTGGCACAGATGCGACAGCGAGATGCCAACCTCACAGCACTGGCGGCGATTGGGCCCCGGAAAAAGAGGAAAGTGGACTGTGCCGGGCCGGGATCAGGAGCAGAGGTATAGTACAACATGGGGGCTGAGGTCTGGAAGGCCAAGAGAGTGCTTTGGAGTCCCAGGAGCAGAGGCTCCTGAGGCGCAAGATATCCTTGTGCATATCACATGAGTTAAAACACATGCTCACATGCTTGACTGTGATGAGGTTCAGACCAACTTTTGAAAAGCTTGGGGCAGAGCTCAGAGCAGTGTGAGGCAACCTGCAGGGCAGCGGTTTCCCTGAGCACAAAGTCTGAGTGTCTTTCCTCCTCCCTAATGGTTGTCGTTGGAATGTTAGGAAGGGCAGCAGCCGCCCTCTGTATCTACCCCCAGTTGGCATCACGGCTGCCCTTTCTCCTGCCGAGGATGCAGCGTGTGCATCGCTAATCCTGGTGGCTTGCAGGCTGGCTGGGCTGCTGTGGGCTTCTGGTCCACTGCTCTGCTGGCGTTTGCTTGAACTGTCGTGCTTTATCCTTGTCTCTGGGCTTTTTCACTGGTTATAAAACTCTAGGGTATTAGTGGGTATTGTGTTACTTTATCTGAAGGCCTGTGGTAATTCCTCCCCTTGCCCCTGTATGTGATCTGCCTTGTCTGGCTGCTGTAGGGACACTTGGGGCCTGTCCCTACGACATTTTCTTCATGTTAGGTTACATCTCTGGGTGTTCATCCTGCTTGCATTTGCTGAGCTGCTTAGACCCACGTGTGGATCTGTACTTGAAGAGTGCGTTAGGTGTGTTGTTCCCATCTGTCTGCCTTCCTCTTGGTCTCCAGTTACACATGCACTGAGGTGTGGCCGGTGTTGGTTTGCATCAGTATTTTTCCTCTCCACCCTTCTGGTTGGGTCATGTTCCTGGCTGATGGGAACTGTGCCAGCCCCTGTTGGTTAAGCTCCAGTGAAGTTCTCTTTTACTTATGTTCAGAGCATCTAGCTGCAGTCCTCAACCCCAAAAGGCCATCAGGAGACACAGGTATTTACATTATGTCTCATTACAGTTGGGGGTCACTGTCGCCTGAGCAACTGTATTAAAGGGTTGCCGTATTTGGAAGGCTGAGAACCATGGCTTTGTTGGCTCTTTGAAGGTGTCGATCTAGTGAGTGGCAGACATGGAAGTCTAGGTGGTGGCTGTGTCCCTCCTAAGTCTTTGAACATGTGTGTTGAGGCTTGTGTCCCAGCCCGTTTCTCCTCGCTGCTCTCTCTTAGTTGTGGACCACTCTGTTATGTGGTTGCAAATCTAGAGACTGTTGCTGAGTGCTGGGCATCCCGGGTCAGCTGTGCAGAGGCTCTGAAGACCGTGGGCTGGCTGGACTCCTGTTTTAACGCCACTGAGTCAGCGGCTCATTTGCTGTTTGCTCTGCTAGTAAGACTCTGTCCAGCACAGCACAGCACAGCACAGCACAGCACAGCACAGCACAGCACAGCACGGAATAGCGCCCCAGTCTGTGTGTGGCTTTTAGCTATTTTAGGATGAGTCTTGATGAACTATGACCTTTAGTCCTGGGGAGGGGCTTGTATAACACCTCAGCTGAACCCTTCTGGTGCCACCTGACCTGTTTCTCCATTTTGCCTTATCCCCATAGCAACTGTTATGTTGCTTGGACAATGGTATCCTACTGTGAGGTTTGCAGGTAGATTCTGGGACAGCACAAAGTGACTTGAACAGGGCAGTGTTGTCCCTGCTGAGGACTATTGACCATCCCCTGCGCCATTACTGACTCTCTTGAGCCATGATCTCTTGGTGTGGAGACTGTGCTTGAACAGCAGTACCCTAGAGACTCAGAGAATCCTTCTCAGGGTAGGTAAGAATTCTGGGTGTGAGATAGGAAGAAAACCTTGGCCAGAGGCTTAGTTGGGTCAATGTGTTGTCTGAGCTGTATGTGTAGTTAGGTTGATTTCTAAGGGAATTAGGAAGAAGAAAGCATAATTCCTGGCCCTCATTCAGAGCGCTGGCTGGCGTAAAGATGGAAGTGGCAGGCTGTGCTCCACATGACTTCTCAGCGAGAGCCGGAAGGAGCTGGGTCTGGTGATTAAGTGTGCAGGCCCACACGGCCCACCCCAGAAGAGAGGCGAAGAAGTGAGTTTTCTCGAGCAGCAACAGCACTCCTCCAGAAGGCTGTTAGGGAAGGTAAAGACACTAATGATTTTTTTTCCTCCTGGATGTTTTTGTGGCCTGCTGAATTGTTCCGAGCTGTAAACCCTGGTAAACCATCAGTGGGTTGAGGTGCTAGGACATTGTCAGTTGCGTGAGCAGTCCCTTGCGTCTGGCCCCTCCCTCAACGTCTTGACAGTCACAGCTGGAAGAAATCAAGTCCATGAGCTCCCTCCACTGTGCAGGCCTCCCTTGCCTGTTTTTCTTAAGTGTTTGTAGGTCTGCAGCGTCACGCACGTACACACACGCACACACACATGGATGTGTATGTTTCTTTCACTGACAAGGTGAGACGGATTGTTGCCTTTAATGTACCTGAAGTGAGTCCTGTATGTTCTAGGCTCGTCAGACTGGAGAAAGAATTCGTTTTCTCTACAGGGTCACATTTGAAGGTCACAGAGTGGCACTGGAGTCCTAGTGTCCGTGGAGGTTAGAGAACTCAAACTCAGAGGGACAAGGTTTTACTCACTCTCTGTGGTTGTCTTTCTCATGAGTAGTCTGGTCCCGGGATCTACAGGGTTGGAGCCCAGAGAGGGGGCAGCCAAAGAGTCCCACCTCTCACTGGCCAGCGTCAGCAGAGGACTGAGTGATGCCCAGTAGCTGCTTGGCTGTGGGTGGTGGGAGGGGTTTCTGTGGATGTCCCTGTTTTGTCTAATTTCAATGTGCTGTCCTCACCTTGTCATCACATGGCACTGTGCAGTGATGCCCCCTCTTCACCGTCCTCCTGCCTTACCTCTGAGCGAGGCTCCAGGGCTGGCGTGCTGAGTCCGCATGCCCGGGGCCTCTGCAGTAGCTCCCAGAGCAGTGATCCCCAGCCTCACCAGGAGGCAGCAGCCTCAGTTCCCCGGTACAGCATTCTGCCTGAGGATGGTAGTCTATCTCCCTTTGTGTCGTTTGCAGGTTTCTCCGCAGAAACTGTCACCTTAGATGGTTTCCTGGGTGGGTGTTCTTTCTGTGGCAGAGTCTTGTCAGACATCTTGGCCGTGTGTGTTTCTCTCCCCCTATTAACCCCTTTAATCTCTGTGTAAAAGGAAAGTCTCCTTTATCGGGGAGGTAGCTCAGTAGTAACGCTCTTGCCACACAGGCAGGAGGGCCTGAGTTTGCTCTCCAGCACCACACAAAGGGCAGGTGCAGGGGTGTCTCAAACAAACAGACAGAACAAACAACAAATGCATACGCACAGGTACAGAAGATGCTAAGGAGACACATAAGCATGTATGTGCACAGGCACATGTGTGCAAGTGCCTGAGTACATGTGTGCACGCAAAGCCAGAAGTTGATGGCTATGTTATCCCAGACAAGGTCTCTCAGTAACCTGGGGCTCGCTGACTCAGCCATATTGCCTGGGTTCCTCCCATCTGCCTCCCAGTGCACGGAAGCCTGGCATGGTCCAGGAGTGTTTTGTAGTCCAGTGCACTGAAGCCCGTGGTCCAGGAGTGTTTCTGTAGCCCAGTGCACTGAGGCCCGTGGTCCAGGAGTGTTTCTGTAGCCCAGTGCACTGAGACCCGTGGTCCAGGAGTGTTTCTGTAGCCCAGTACACTGAGACCTGTGGTCCAGGAGTGTTTCTGTAGCCCAGTGCACTGAGACCCGTGGTCCAGGAGTGTTTCTGTAGCCCAGTGCACTGAGGCCCGTGGTCCAGGAGTGTTTGTGTAGCCCAGTGCACTGAGGCCTGTGGTCCAGGAGTGTTTGTGTAGCCCAGTGCACTGGGGCCCGTGGTCCAGGAGTGTTTCTGTAGCCCAGTGCACTGAGCCCTGGTCCAGGAGTGTTTCTGTAGCCCAGTGCACTGAGACCTGTGGTCCAGGAGTGTTTCTGTAGCCCAGTACACTGAGACCCGTGGTCCAGGAGTGTTTCTGTAGCCCAGTGCACTGAGACCCGTGGTCCAGGAGTGTTTCTGTAGCCCAGTACACTGAGACCTGTGGTCCAGGAGTGTTTCTGTAGCCCAGTGCACTGAGACCCGTGGTCCAGGAGTGTTTCTGTAGCCCAGTGCACTGAGACCCGTGGTCCAGGAGTGTTTCTGTAGCCCAGTGCACTGAAGCCCGTGGTCCAGGAGTGTTTCTGTAGCCCAGTGCACTGAGACCCGTGGTCCAGGAGTGTTTCTGTAGCCCAGTGCACTGAGGCCTGTGGTCCAGGAGTGTTTCTGTAGCCCAGTGCACTGAAGCCCATGGTCCAGGAGTGTTTCTGTAGCCCAGTGCACTGGGGCCCGTGGTCCAGGAGTGTTTGTGTAGCCCAGTGCACTGGGGCCCGTGGTCCAGGAGTGTTTGTGTAGCCCAGTGCACTGGGGCCCGTGGTCCAGGAGTGTTTCTGTAGCCCAGTGCACTGAGGCCTGTGGTCCAGGAGTGTTTCTGTAGCCCAGTGCACTGAGGCCTGTGGTCCAGGAGTGTTTCTGTAGCCCAGTGCACTGAGGCCTGTGGTCCAGGAGTGTTTCTGTAGCCCAGTGCACTGAAGCCCGTGGTCCAGGAGTGTTTGTGTAGCCCAGTGCACTGAAGCCCGTGGTCCAGGAGTATTTCTGTAGCCCAGTGCACTGAAGCCCGTGGTCCAGGAGTGTTTCTGTAGCCCAGTGCACTGGGGCCCGTGGTTCAGGAGTGTTTGTGTAGCCCAGTGCACTGGGGCCCGTGGTTCAGGAGTGTTTCTGTAGCCCAGTGCACTGAGACCCGTGGTCCAGGAGTGTTTCTGTAGCCCAGTGCACTGAGACCCGTGGTCCAGGAGTGTTTGTGTAGCCCAGTGCACTGAAGCCTGTGGTCCAGGTGTTTCTGTCTGTACCTCTCTTTCGGGGTTTTGCTGTGGAGGGGTTGTGTCATGTGTGGCAGAGAAGAATCTGTAAGTGACACCTATGACGCAGGCCGCAGGTTAAGTGTTGGGAATCGCTGCTTAGGTCAGTGTGCTGCAGTGGGCTGGACTTTACCATCAGCCTGGGTTCCCTGTCCTTGTTGCTTTGAGCCCTCCTGATTGTTGTGATTTTGGTATGGTGGTGTATCATGTTGTTGGTCTTTCTGTCAGCTAAAATAAATTGGGGTGGGGGTAGAGGTTGAGACAGGGTATCTCATGTGATCCAGGCTGACCATGAATTTCGTGTGAAATTGAAACTGGCCTAGAACCCCTGCCAGTCCTGCCTCCACCTCCCAAGGGCGGGGATTACATGTGTGTGCCTGCCAGACTGGAACTGAAAATCTCCTGGAAGCAAGTTCAGCTCATTAGGCCTGGGATGAGTGGTGCTCCGTCTCTGCTCTCTGGGATGAGTGGTGCTCCGTCTCTGCTCTCTGGGATGAGTGGTGCTCCATCTCTGCTCTCTGGGATGAGTGGTGCTCCGCCTCTGCTCTCTGGGATGAGTGGTGCTCAGCCTCTGCTCTCTGGGATGAGTGGTGCTCCATCTCTGCTCTCTGGGATGACTGGTGCTCCGTCTCTGCTCTCTGGGATGAGTGGTGCTCCGTCTCTGCTCTCTGGGATGAGTGGTGCTCCGTCTCTGCTCTCTGGGATGAGTGGTGCTCCGTCTCTGCTCTCTGGGATGAGTGGTGCTCCATCTCTGCTCTCTGGGATGAGTGGTGCTCCACCTCTGCTCTCTGGGATGAGTGGTGCTCCACCTCTGCTCTCTGGGATGAGTGGTGCTCCGTCTGCTCTCTGGGATGAGTGGTGCTCCGTCTGCTCTCTGGGATGAGTGGTGCTCCGTCTGCTCTCTGGGATGAGTGGTGCTCCGTCTGCTCTCTGGGATGAGTGGTGCTCCGTCTGCTCTCTGGGATGAGTGGTGCTCCGTCTGCTCTCTGGGATGAGTGGTGCTCCGTCTGCTCTCTGGGATGAGTGGTGCTCTGCCTCTGCTGCTTGCAGCATTGAGTACACTCACGTGCAGTTGTGTTTGCTGTGTTCTGTTATGGTTTGGAGTTTTGTTTAGTGTTGCTTTCATCTTTGGTGTGTGTCATGCGTCTGTGTGTGGTGCTTGAACACAAGTGTGTTGGCATACATGACTTCCTGTATGCAGAGGCCAAAGAAGGAACCAAACTTGTTGTTTTGGTAAGGCTGTCCAGAAGGTCCCTGGGGTTGGCCTGCCTGCTCCGTTAGCAGGCGTGTGCAGCCGTGACTGGCGTGTGTAGCCGTGACTGGCGTGTGCAGCCGTGACTGGCGTGTGTAGCCGTGACTGGCGTTTTACATGTGTGCTGAGAGCTTCAATTCTGATCTTCGTTCTTGTACCGCAAATGCGCTTATCTTTGAGTCGTCATTACCTAACACGCTGTTCCTGGGTTTCTCTTGCTGAGAAGGGACACTATGACCATGGCAACTCTATGAAGGAGAACCTTCCATTGGGCCTGGCTTACAGTTCAGAGGTTTAGCCCTCTATCAGCAGGTCTGCATGTGAGCAGACACGGTGTCCGGGGAACTGTGGACCTACAGGCAACAGGAAGACAAGACACTGGGCTGGCTTGAGCATCTGAAACCTCCGCGGCCACGCCAGTCAGAAGTACATCTTCTTACACGGCTCTAGCTACTCCAACAAAGCCACACCTCCTAATAGTGCCTCCCTGTGGGCCTATGGGGCCCATTACATTCAGACCAGCACTCCTACATTCTTAAAAGCTTCTCTTTTTATTATTATTATTATTATTATTATTATTATTATTATTATTATTATTATTATTATTGTTGTTGTGGTGTTTGCATGGTTTTTTGTTTTGTTTTGTTTTTTTCTCCTTTCTGAGACAGGGTCTCACCCTCTGGCTGTCCTGGAAATCACTGTGTAGACCGGGCTGGCCTCGAACTTACAGATTGCCTTCACTGCTACAAGCCCTCGTCTTTCTGTTTACATAGTCCCAGAGCTGTTACTTTGGATGACTGCTTTTCTGACTGTTTTTCCTTCTCTTTTCTGATTTTCTCCTTTTCCTGGGCTTGCTCAGCACTCCTGGTTGTGTGTTCATGTTGGCCTCTTCTCCCTGAGGTGGGCGTCGCCTCTGCTGTCTCTGGGATCACTTCTGGTTTCTCAGCCCCTGGCGCCCTGTTGCTCATTGCTCAGAGGCTCAGAGCTGCCCAGGTGGCTGTGCTCTGCATCTGCTATGTGGCAGGCACCTGGGCGGCTTGTTACTCGTGGGGCTATGGCGCCCTCTTCTGGCAGTATTGAGAACTCTCTCTCTGCTTGTATCTTGCCTTGTCAGGATCTGTCAGAGTCTGCTGACTCTGGGGTCACTTGTTTTGCAGACCCCAAACCTCTCATTTCTCCCCTTCCTTCCATGTGTGGAAGATTCTGTTTTGCCGTCTGAGGACCCATGCAGCCTTACAAGGGTCCTTCCCCATGTCCTAGGTTCCTTCCGTTCTCCAGTCTCCCTTGTGTCTCGACCTGTCGTGAGGGGAGTGTGGTCATGCCCTAGCTCCCTGGCTTTGTGTGGGGGCATTTCTCTGAGGGACTTCATCAGAGCCTTGTGCTGGGGAGGTGCCTGGCCGCCCTGGTGCTGAGCCGCTTAGCATTGATGTTACTTCTTAGGGGCCTTCCGGGTGTTGTTACTGCTCCTCGCCTGCTTTGCAGGTAGCAGGGCTCGTGTGGGAAGCTCACGGAAGCGAGGGCCACTGATAGGTCTGGTACTGTGTGGGCTGCTCACTAATGCTGTTCTCATCTACCTGCTTGCCGTTGTCTAGCTGGGCAGGAGACAGTGGTCTTAGGGTCTTGGGGTCTCCCAGGATTCCTCGCACTGTTCTGGGTTCCAGGACTGCAGTCTACTGCTAGAGTGTGGTGAAAAAAAGAATCAGGTTGCAGCAGTGTAGCCTTGAGGCTGGGGAGCCTACCCCTTCCCTGGGGACACAGGGCGAGACCGTGCTGCACAGGCCCTGAGCTTTCGGCCACCCAGGGGCCTTGACACTGCACAGGCTGGACGACAGTGTGTGATCCTTTGCCCGAGAATGGTTTGGACATACTTGGGCGCCAACAGTCTTCTCAATCAGGCCAGCTGGTCACGGTCGAGAGGCTGAGGGTTGGCTCGGCTCTTGTTTGCCGTGGCTGCCACCCCTGTGCTTGCTCAGAAGTGGCTGTGGCATCCAGTGTGCTGGGCCTCAGCCCGCACCTGTGTTTCTACGGCCCGAGCCCCGCCCTGCTGGCTATGAGGCCCCAGAACACACGTGAGACTGTTGTGTATGAACACCTGACTGCTGACCCTCAGGTCAGAGGCTCCCGCAGTGACAGCTGTGCCGCCGGGACGGAGGCCCAGGCTGTCAGCCTCATCAGTGTCAACACTTGCTTGTCAGCAAGTTTGGGTCCCAGTTGGGCCCTGTCTGTGCCCACCTCTAACTTTAGTGCTTCATCACTGTTGTGCCTGACGTAAGTGCCCTCCATACAGCCCCAGTGCTGGCTGTTGGGCAGGCCTGAAATGCGGCTTGGACCCTGTGCACTGACACAGCCTCATGCCCAGGCAGGGCCTGCGGGCCTGGGCTCCGCACTGTCGCCGCCAGAGTTTCTCTCTTGGGTCTATAGGCAGGGTGACTTGGCTCAGGCTCAGCAAGTGTAACATCTGGAAGTGGGGAGGCATTTTGGATTTCCACCTGCTGCCAGGACTCTGCCGACCTCAGCAGCCCTGCTCCTGTTGAGACCTTTCTTTACGTGTAGCTCCTGTCCCGGTCACCAAGACCCCCTCCCCACCTCCCCTTGAAGGAGGCTCATGTGCCTGCTGGCAGCTGCAGCTGGAGGTGGCTTTGGGGAGATGGATTGTTCTCCTCATTCCTACCAACTGCTCATGCTGTGGCCCTTTAAGAGGCCCCAGTAGCCTCACGAGGCAACACTACTTAGGGGGCTGTTACTGGCAGCAGAATCCAGGAGATTGCTTACCTAAAAGGATATGGATACCAAGATGATGGTGGAGGCTGGGGCCAAAGACAGACAGAGGTGGCTTCCCAGCCTCTGCAGAGAACTACACTGTCTTCATTTGGGCGGTCCCATGCATGAAGAAACTGTGGCCAGGCCATGCAGGCACACTTTCACCTGCCTGCCTGCCAGCTTCCTGTGACTGCCACCCACTGGCACCCGAGCCTCTGTGGCCCCGTGGTTAGACCGTGAAAGCACAGTAAGGACGCACAGTAGCGTGTAGACTTGAACATGCATGAGCAGTTTAGGCAGGGGATGCACACCCACATGGGTTCTCTCCTGAGCCGAAAAGGAGAGGGGCCTGCTGGGACCTGTGGTTTGAGCCCTGCAGGGGTGAGGTGAACTGCTGATGCCACTGCTTAGTGGCCACAAGCCAGCCCAGTGCACCCATGTTTCTGAGCAGGAAGGAGTGGGGTCAGCTCACTGGATAGCTGGTGGCACAGGGGCTGGGTGTCCCAGCCAGGGGGGCAAGGACCCCTTTCTCTTGGCTGTGGGTCACCATGACCCCTGAGCAGTCAGCCTATGCAGATGACCAGCAGCCCGTCCAGCCCAAGAATTCAGGCCTTCTGCTTGTGTTAGCCCAGCAGGGATGGCACAGTCCCCGGTGTGGCATCAAGTGTGAGCTTCGGTCCCTTCACTGAGCCTCTTGGGCAGCATTGCCGTGGAGATAGAGGCAGTGGGGACTGAGTGCCTCAGAGCCTCTGCGAGGGAGGGAGCCCTGCTTGTCCCTCCGACCCAGGGCCAGTGCTCTGGGGCATGGAGGGGTGGTACCCTGAGTGTTGTAGAGCGGAAAATGGGGCCTCTGCCCTAGGTAGGGACTTAAATAGCAGCTCAGCTCCAGCCTAGGACCATGGAAGGGGCTCTGCTGTGGCTGTTTCCTTCAGAACCAGGGTCCTTGGGGTACTTAGGGACACTTGAGCCTCACCCTCCCGCCTCACTGTCCTACAGCCACTAATGTGCCTGTCTTCCTTCTCGTCACTAGGGCTCAGGCCCAGGCGCAGCGGTCCCAGGCAGCTCCGGCGTGGGAACCCCCAGGCAGTTCACACGGCAAAGAATCACGCGGGTCAACCTCAGGGACCTCATATTTTGTTTAGAAAATGAGCGTGAGACAAGCCATTCACTGTTGCTCTACAAAGCATTCCTCAAGTGACGGGAGGAGCCGGCGCTTCTGACGGGCGCATGCCTGCGGACTTTTTATATGTTTGCAGATCACGCCTTTTGTAACAAGCAGACGGGATATTGTTTAAAACAGCCACCTCTTTACAATGCAGCGGTTTTTTACCCCCGTTTCTAAGTCAGCTCTTCAGTGTGGCAGAAACCATGTCTGCAGCAGAGAGAATATAAAGGCCTGTGGATGCTCTTACAGGACAGCCGGCCCGAGCTCATCCTCGACTGAGTGGCCTTCTTGCCAAACAAGCCATATTTAAAGACTGACGGAAGCGCTTAGCAAATAATTAGCAGTTGCTCATCCTGTGTGCGTTTGGTTCAGTTCACTCTGACTCACCCGCTAGGTGTGCGTCTACAGCCGATGACCTCATTTCTGTTACTTTACTGTCGTAGCAGTCAGTTGGCGAAGCAAACTGATTTTTAGACTATTTATCACCCCATCCCCACCCTGTCCCTTACCCCCCTTCTACACGAAATTCCCCAGGGACACAAGCAGGGTCCGCATTTCTGCTGGTGGAGGCCGGGGTGCAGCACCTGTACAAATATGTTTTATTTGCTGCAGTTTGGAAGCTGTAAAGTGGAAGGAAATGAGAACCTTTTCAGCATAAATATATTTTACTTGCACTGTGTTTTTAGCTCAGAGTGAAAACTTAGATGAAATAAATCAGAGTTGAGACGAATCAACAACAGACTGTTTCTCAGTGTGGATCAAGTGTTGGAAATGGTTGGTGTATTTTGTCAGTAATTGTATATAATTTTTGGCACATAACATAAAATGGCGATGTAAACTATAATTATTTTGCTAAGAGACTGTATGCAGGCTGTGGCCAACCTTACAGGCGTCCAGAGCAAAGCCCCTCTTTGTACCTATTTTTTTATTACAAATATACTAATTGGTTCTTTATATTTTCAGAGGTTATTGTATTAAATTGTCTATTGATAGTACTTTTATGACTGTAAATACTTTGGCTTCTCCGTGTGGATTCTCATGTTAGACTTTAATTCGCACGTGTGAACTGAACCCTGATCAGTATTTTTTACCAACACCTGAGAACTGTTACACCTTTCATTTTATCTTTTAGAAAATCCTCGTCTTTCCATTTTTTCATGTAAATTTTGCACAGTTACTTGTTCATATGTAAATATTTTACTTTCAAAAATGAAGTTTTTAATTGCTATTGTTTTATATAGGATTGAAAGAAAATTAACTCCTTTATTAAAAACAAATTTATCTGTATTTGTTGTGCCTGTTTTTCCAGTTTCTGAGTCTCTGATAATGCTACCAAGACTTCTCTCTGGTCCTAGGACGTAACAGTGAGGACAGACCCACTTCAGGGCTGGCGATAGGGCCAGTCCTCCGTTCTGTCCACCCAAAGGATGCGGGGGAGCTGTGCATTTTGCATGCCTGTACCGTCTGGGCTCGGGGTCAGGGTTGGGGTGTATGGTGATGGGTACCCAGGGCCAGGGTTGGGGTGTATGGTGGTGGGTACCCAGGGTCAGGGTTGGGGTGTGTGGTGATGGGTACCCAGGGTCAGGGTTGGGGTGTGTGTAGTAGATGGGTACCCAGGGTCAGGGTTGGGGTGTATGGTGATGGGTACCCAGGGTCAGGGTTGGGGTGTATGGTGACCCAGGGTCAGGGTTGGGGTGTGTGGTGATGGGTACCCAGGATCAGGGTTGGGGTGTGTAGTAGATTGACACCCAGGGTCAGGGTTGGGGTGTGTGGCGATGGGTACCCAGGGTCAGGGTTGGGGTGTGTGGTGATGGATACCCAGGGTCAGGGTTGGGGTGTGTGGTGATGGGTACCCAGGGTCAGGGTTGGGGTGTGTGTAGTAGATGGGTACCCAGGGTCAGGGTTGGGGTGTGTGGTGATGGGTACCCAGGGTCAGGGTTGGGGTGTGTGGCGATGGGTACCCAGGGTCAGGGTTGGGGTGTGTGGCGATGGGTACCCAGGGTCAGGGTTGGGGTGTGTAGTAGATGGGTACCCAGGGTCAGGGTTGGGGTGTGTGGCGATGGGTACCCAGGGTCAGGGTTGGGGTGTGTAGTAGATTGACACCCAGGGTCAGGGTTGGGGTGTGTGGTGATGGGTACCCAGGGTCAGGGTTGGGGTGTGTGTAGTAGATGGGTACCCCAGGAAGCTGGCTGCTGGTGACCAGCTGGTCTTTCCTGGAGTAGACAGTGGATGAGTTTCTCTCACTCTCTGTGATTAGAGTTCTCACAGTGAGCTAGGCTTCTCACCCACCTGACTCAGTGTAGCTGGAGCTGGCCCCGGGTTGAGCCTCTACCGCAGCAGGTGGGCAGGCAGGTAGGCTTACCTGAAGACTGCCTTCATTGACATCCCTGATATCCTTATCCCCTACAGAACAGGGGGTGTGACAAATATTCTCAGTTCCTGGCGAGATGGCTGGAGGCCTGAGGTCTGGGTGGTAGGGGTTTGGCTTCCAGGTTTTCTGGGGTGACCTCTCTCTGCCTTCCCCTTTGAGCAGCTCCCAGCATGGGTCTGTTTTCTGTCAGTGCTTTCCGTCAGAACACTGGTCTAGTCAAGGATACCCAAGCAATGTCATGTTATCTCGATCGCCTTAGCGAAGACTCCATCTCCTGGGGCCTTGATGCCCCCCTTAACCTTTGGGAGGGGACACACAGTTCAGCACACCAAACCTACAATGTTGAACAGTGTGAAAAATGGGACCTGAAGTTTGAGGGTGGTGGCAAGACACTGACAGGCAGTGACCTGTGGGGTAAGTTTCCCGTGGTTTCACTGCCCTTGATCCTTGGCTTCCAGGCCTGCCATGGACTGACTTTCTGTGAGCATAGTTAACTTGTTTTCGTTTTCTTGCTTTTTGTGCTGTGTCTGGTCCTCCAGGACTTAGGTCTGTGTGCGGTGAGAGGCCCCTGCAGTGGTGGTATTGACCCAGGCTATTCCTCACTTGGGTTCATGAGCCCACGCCGTATTACTTGTCAGTGTGGCAGGATCATTCCAGGTGCCATTTGGCTATCAAGGGATAGAAAGCCATGTGATGCCTGTCTCTTGTTAAGTTAGGAACACAGAGGACCTCTGATCTCAGTACTCCCAGCTGGTGGGCTGATCCCATCGGGCAAGATTGGGAGAGGGAGAAGTAAGAGTTAAAGGTGACATGGTTGAGGCAGGCAGCTTGTGAATGGACGCTTGGCTGAGGCATTGTGTGATCTCAACACTGCGTTCGAGGCCTGCAGCCACGCTGTAATTCTGCATAGCAGGGGAAATGGACAAATGGCTAGCAGACGTGGGAGCTTGCTGCTAACAGTAGCACCCAAACGGGAGTACGTCTAGAAAGCATTTAATGAACTCTAGGTAAGACGGTAGTTTCCTGTTGCTGTGGCAAAATCTCTGGTAGAAGTCACTTGAGGGAGAAGGGGTTTATCCTGGCTCAGGGTTCAAAGCCCCGTCTTGGTGGAAACTCAAGGTGGCAGAGCTTGAAGGACATGGCCGCGAGCTTTGACGTGGGGAAGCGGAGAGTGTACAGTTGTTGCTGAGCTCTCCTCCTCCACTTACACGGTCCAGGATGGAATGTGAAACCCATGGACTGAATGCCCCCCCTGTGGGGTCTCCGTGAAATCGCAGGCATGCCCAGAGGCCTGTCTCCAAGGTGATCTATCACCGGATCTTCACTTCAGGCCAGATCTGGGAAGATACATCCAAATCCCTGCCCAGGAGATTGCGTGTAGGATATTTATATTACAATTCATAACAGTAGCAGAATTACAATGATGAAATAGCAACAGTGTGATTCTATGGTGGTGGGGTCACCACAAAATGAGGAGGTGCATTGAAGTTGCAGCTTTGGGGAGGTTGGGAACCACAGCCCTAAGTGGGACGGCGCTATGGATATTCAATATTCACAGCACTGCAGTCTGGATTCAGAGATCCACATGGAGACAAGGGCTTAGAATAGATGCTTTGAGAAGACTTTGTTTTGCCTCAAGTTTGAGGGTGCGGTCGTCATGGGATGGTGGGCGAGTCCTGGTGGCAGGAGCTCGAGGCAGCTGGATCCAGTCAGGAAACAGACATGGATACTAGGCTCAGCTCCCTTTCTCCTTATTAGTGCAGCCCCACCATGGGATGCTGTGCTACCCCACTTAGAGCAAATCTTGCTACTATGACCTGATCCAGAAACCCAGTCCACAGACATGCCCAGAGCCCGTACGTTTCCCTAGATCATGCTGCAAAGTTGACCGTGATAACCATTCCATCCCCAGCCCTACTGGTGGGACAGAGCCCAGAGCTCAGACGCCATTAGAGCTTTTTGTATTTGATGAAGCTCAGAGTCTCCCAAAGTGAAGGACATTTTCGGGGACACGGAAATATCCATTACCTAAGAAAGGTAGGAGTCGCACGTCTGGCGTGCAAAGAAGCAGACCCGGAAGCGGTGAGGAGAAAAAATCCAGGCGATTGAAACAGACCTGGAAATGGGACAGGTGTAGTGGCACATGAAGACGTCCAGACACTGGAACTGTTGAGTATTGGAGAAGTGGAGAGAAGGCTGGGTACGGGCGGGGCGAGTGGTTCTACAAAGCCTCTTCCGCTTCGAGATAGATACAGCGTCTGGAAGGAGTTGCCTCACAGGTGATACTTGACACAGGCATCTGCTGGAATGAGCCAGGCTGTGTGGGGACAACTCCAGGTGGATGTCGGAAGTTCCCAGAAGAGGGGAGCAGAATATGGATGTCAGTGAAGGCTGCCTTTTAAACCTTTATGTGTATTTTGTGTGTGTGTGTGTGTGTGTGTGTGTGTGTGTGTGTGTGAGTGTGTGTGTGTATGTGTGTGAGTGTGTGAGTGTGTGTGTGAGTGTGTGTGAGTGTATGTGTGAGTGTGTGTGTGTGTGTGAGTGTATGTGTGAGTGTGAGTGTGTGTGAGTGTGTGTGTGTGTGTGAGTGTGTGTGAGTGTATACGGGCACGTGAGTGCAGCTGCCTGAGGAGGCTGGAGGTTTCTGCTTCTCTTGAGGCTGGTAGTCCTGACGAGAGCTGGGAACAAGAATCCTAACTGTTGAGCCGTCTGCCAGCTACAAAAGATTTTGCTTTGTTTTTCAAATTTGATGAAACCTAAACTCAGTAAGACTTGAGCATATAAAATATGAAGGAAGAAGCAATATCAAGGCACATAAGTATAAAAAGAAAAAATTTAGCCTGGCCAATGGTGGCTTAGGCCTTTAGTCCCAGTGTTTAGGAGGCAGAGGCAGGCAGATCTCTGTTAGTTTAAGGCCAACCATGGTCTATGGTCTACAAAGCAAGTTCCAGGACAGTCAGGGCTACACAGAGAATCCCTGTCTCAAAAACAAAACAAAACAAACAAACAAAAACCTCCAACAAACCAAGGATGACAATTTTGTTGGGAGAAGTGCAAGGACGTGAGGGCAGTGCATACTTGAAGCACTGAATCTCTCTCTGTCTCTCTGTCTCTCTCTGTGTCTCTCTGTCTGTCTGTCTGTCTCTCTCTCTAAAATGGGGCAAAAGACATTCAGAAACACAAAAATTAAAAGACTTCTCAGAAGGGCACCACATAAAATTTGACATCATCCCTGATATCGGGTACCGTCAAGTGTCCCGTAGCATGGAGTGTCCCGTAGCGTGGCACAAAGGGCTGGAGAGATGCACTTGGAGGCCCCTAGGTCGCAGACCATAACGAAGAACACCAGAAACAGGGTCTGAGCAGATGTACTGCTGTACATGTGCTGGTGGCAACAAGGCCATCCAAAGATGCTTGGCCATGGACCACTCGGGAAATGTCCGTTAAGGTTGCAAGAAGGGGACTGCCCCTTGAAAGGCAGGATGCTGCGGTACAGGGTGATTACCTGCTGGGAGCCGGCTGTCTGTGGGTGTGCAAGGGCACCACCACAGCGTGGAGGCGTCCTGAGACGCAGGCCACGCAGGAGGGGCAGGTGAGTGCTCAGAGCAGGGAGCTTGGCTCACTGGTGCTCCATTCTGTGGGCAGCCAGGTGTCCTTCAGCAGTGAAGAGGAAACAAATGATTCGTGTGCTCCCAGGGTGGGAGCCTGAAGCCTGATGGAGAGAGAGTCTGTGGGTGTTGGCCTGGGCAGTTCTTGGTGGCGTCCTGTTCAGAGACACTAGCCCTGGGGGCTGCAACTGTGTGGGTCCCGTTTGCAGGACAGTGGGGACAGGGGGCCCTGATGACAGCAAAGTACAGCATAGTTCTGGAACCCGGCCAAGGGTGGCTTCAAGGGACACAAAGGGAGCATACTGGGCAGACAGGATCATGCTACACGACTGTGGAGCTACACAGTAGGACATGGCCAGCCGTCAACATCCATCAGATTATATGTAACACTGGTGACTCACATCCGTAATCCCAATACTCAGGAGACCAAGGCAGGGGCATTCCTGGTATTGGAGGCCAGCCTGCGATATATACTAATAGACCAGTCAGGGCTACAGAGAACCTGTCTTAAAAATAAAAATCCACGGCGCTGTAGAGATGGCTCAGAAGCTAAAAACATTTGTTGCTCTTGTCAAGGACTCTGGTTGGGTTCCCAGCACCCACACAGTAGCTTAAAGCATCCATAACTCTAGTCCAGAGAATCTGATGCCATGGTACTGACCCCCATGGGCACTGGCATGCACATGGTACTTATAGTTACGTGTAGACAAACACTCATACATATCAAATGAAAGAATCTTTAAAAATCCAGCGAATCAAATAAAATTGGTAACGTTTGTTGTAGGCGCATTATACCTCAAATACAGCTGACTGGAAAATAGAAAAGCAAGTATGAGGCAAGTTTGGGGCTGCAGAGATGATGGCTCAGCAGTTAAGAGCACTGGCTGCTCTTCCAGAGGACCTGGGTTCCATTCCCAGCACCCACATGGCAGCCCACAGCTGTCTGTAGCTCCAGAACCAGGGGCGTATTCTGGCCCCTCTGGGTACCAGGCAAGCATGTGGTACACAGACATTATATACAGGCAAATCCCCATATCACAAAGCCAAATAAAAATGATAATATAGAAAAGAGGTAAACAGTCTTGAGAAAATGCCACTACACGGCCGCTGGATCAAGGCGAGCCTCAGAACAGTTTCAGGGACACAATTCCATTTGGATGAGAAGCCAGTGTCGTGAGCTGTCCCCTGGTGGGTGTGAGGGGGGCCTTGAGCCTTGAGCACATCTTGGTCGTCACACATATCTATGCTGCCTGTGACAGGAAATGGGGATGCAGGGACAGGCACTTGGCCGTGGAGAGGGTCTCGGAGGTAGGTGCTTCAGCGAGTGAGTTACAAGTGGCCTTCTCTGCAAGAGAATGTGCACCAAGTTGACCTGTGATGACCTGGCCTCTTTGTGGGGCAGCCATGTTGCATATGTCCTGTTCCCTGGACATAGCTCTGGACATCGCAGGTTAGCTGACTCACGGAGCCCGTGAGGAGGGCCCAGCCCCTTCCCAGGCTCGCAGCGGGCTCGGGGCTAAGGCTAGCACCTGAAGTCAGTGGAGCCTACAGCTTCTGTGAGTCTGGAAGCCTGAAGTGGTAGATGGAGCCAGTATGTCTGTGAGGTCTTGGGACGTGTGTGACACAAACCTCGCCATCTGACGGTTTCATTTTGGTGTTACTGGGCTCACCTGTCCAGTGGGTCACTGGTTGGTTGTTGGTTTATTGACAAGGTTACAGCCTGCTGGTTCTGTGTGTGCCACGCCCCTGCACACACCCTTCATGGGCTCAGATAGAGGGCCAGAGTTCAGGGCTACCTGCCACAAGGAGAGGGCAGTAGATGATGGACAGGTCCCACCCTATGGGGCACTGACCGCTGGGGAAGCCTGGCACATGGGAGTTGATGCTGGACCAGCGGGCCGTAGGTTTGCATCTGAGGAACCAAGAGAGAGCCCGTGGCTCCAGAAGGGCAGGCTAGGGCCCTTGGTATCACTGCCTACCCTATCCCTGATGACTCTGAGGCTCCTTACCAAGGGGCTTGGATGCAGCTTGGGGACCTCTGTCTGAGCACAAGGTTCCAGAGCTGGACACACTGGGACAGGGTTGAGGCTACCCTTGTTTTTGTGTCTGGGCCATTTTACGAGAAGCTGAAGGCTGGACCCCTTTCTGCCAGACAGGGGAGAGAATGGGGAAAAGGGTCATTCCCTACCACTTCCAACCAAGTGATCCAAGCACTAAAAGCCACTGGGGCAGTTGGCCCGGACCCAGGCAAGCCCTTCCCAGGATGGCACAGTCCTGAGCCCTGAGCCCAGGCAGCGGAGAGGAGAGGCTGGAGACCCAGCCTGTTATTTATGGATGTTTGATGTCCATGTGGGAGTCCTGAGTTCTCACAGTTTTTATCACCTTGTCTATTTCATGATTTTCATAAGTCACATTAACAAACTAATAAATAAAAACATAAAAGCCGAAAGGCTCGGGAGATGGCTCAGTTGGTAAAATGTTTGTGGAATGACCATGATGGCGGACACTTTGTAAACCCAATGTAGAGAGGCATTTTTTTCAATGCGGCCGTCTCCCCGGCCCCAGGACTTTACCTTGCTTTAATGCTTTATTATTGTGTATGTGTGTGTGTACGTATATATCATCCACCCATGTGGAGGTCAGAAGACACCTCTGTGGAATCTATTCTGTCCTACTATGTGGCTTCCAGTGACCAAACTCAGGACATCAGGCTTGAACAGCAAGACCCATAATGACCCGTCTCAATGGCCATGGGTTTTAATTAATTAGTTATTTTTTTTTTTTTTTAATAATGTGGTTGGCCGAAAAACAGTCCCTAGAGACGTCAAGTCCTGGTCCCCTGGCCTGTGTGTGAATTGCATCTTGTTCAGAAACAAGGACTTTGCTGACGGATCCGGATGAAGGGTTCCGTGGGGGCGTTCTGGACTGAAAGAAGGAAGCTGAAGGAGCGGGAACCGAAAAGGTAACTCGAAGACAGAAGGTGGAGCAGTGTGCCAACACGGCGTGGAGGCAGGCCCCCTGGAGGGCCCGGGATCAGCTGCGGCCTCCGGCACCCGGCGAAGGCCCGTCCCTGGCGCCTGGCACAGCAACCGCACGCCTGCTGGTCCTTATCCTTGGCTGTCATGGATGAGGGCAAGTGTTTTCCTATCTGTGGCTCAGCACTATCTGCAGCCCCTTCCTCCTGGCCGTGGGTCACCAAGGAGACCTTTGTGTTTCTTGTCATGGTCACAGGGCCTGGGGCGGCAGAAGAAGGGTCGCAGGCGGGACTCCAGGCCCGTGTTGGCCAGTGCTCACAACGCCTTCTCCTCAGCTGCTCTGCTCACCTTGCCTCTCAGTTTCCATGGCAACTGTTTCAGAATATGGAAAAGCAGAAAAACCAGGCACACGCCAGGGGTAGCTTCCAGCCCCTGGGACTGCATGTCCCCTGATGTCCCCTTATGTTACTCCAAGTTGTTCCCCACGTCTGCCAAGGTCCCTCCTCTGACACTGAGGTGCATGCACGGTGTTGTCAGCACCCTCGCCTTGGATGTCCCCTGCCCTGCCCCTGCCCTGCAAGTGGGTTCTTGACTCTAACAGCCAATGCATAGCTTGGGATGGGCATATGACCAGCAGGGACGTCCGAGCCTGTGTGGGGGCATGGCCCCTGTGTTTATAGTATTTTATAGCTGTCTAGGGGGCTCCAGCATGTCTACCAAGAGGTGCGTGTAGAGTGGCCCGTGTCCACACCACCTCAGCCCTGCCCGGTCTGCTAATGCCATTTCCAGTTAAGCCAGCTTCTGCGGTGATGGGATGGACGGCCTTGGGGTTTTCTCAGGGCAGGGAGAAGGGTTGGGAGACAAGGGGACAGCTGCAACAGTGTGGGTGTGTGTGACCACATGCTGAGGACATGCTGAGGACCCGATGCTGCAATTGAGCCCCCATACCTCCAAAGCATCCGGGCTTAAGGGGCCATGTCTTAGCCACGGACATAGCAACTCTTAACAAGGGGAGCGTTTAATTGGGGCGGCTTACAGTTCCCAGGTTTAGTCCATTATCATCGTGGTGGGGCGCGGTGGCGTGCAGGCAGACACGGTACTGGAGAGGTAGTTAAGAGTCTGTATCTTGTGCAGGCAGATAGCAGGAAGTAAACTGAGATACTGGGGGTGGCTTGAGCATAGATGAGACCTCAGAGCTTACCCCTCCCCCCACTGTCACACCTTCTCCAACAAGGCTGTGCCTACTCCAGCAAAGCCACACCTCCTAATAGTGCCACTCGCCAGTTACATTCAGATCACCAGAGGCCATTTCTTTAAAGCTATTTGTGGTGTTTTTTCAGAAATGTGGGGACTGAGACACAAGGATAATGAGGTTTAAAGGATTGATCTCTCTCTCTCTCTCTTTTTTATTTTAAAGAAGTACATATTTTAGAAATTTTGGTTTTCTTATCTTTATCATTTTTTTAACCTTAAATCAATCTTTTCTCATTTTACATACCAATCCCAGTTCCCACTCCTCCTGTTCTCCCCACCTTTCTCCCATCCTTCCCCCATCCACTCCTCAGAGAGGGAAAGGCTTCCCACGGGGATTCAACAAAGTCTGGCACATCACTTTGAGGTGGGACCAAGGCCCTCTCCACTATTTAAAAAAATATTAAAAAAAAATTTAGCCAGGTGATGGTTTTGTACACCTTTAATTTTAGCACTCAGAGGCAGAGGCAGATGGGATCTATGAGTTTGGGGCCAGCCTGGTCTACAGAGTGAGTTCCAGGACAGCCAGGGCTACACAGAGAAACCCTGTCTTGAATGCCCCTCTGATGGGAGGTGTCATTCTGTAAATATGTTTTTCATACTGGTTAATTAATAAAGCACTGTGGCCAATGAGAAAGCAAGATAGGCGGGGCTAGGAGACTAGGAGGAAAGAGGAAGTAGTTAGGAGGAGTCAGGATGTAGACAGGGGAGGAAGGAAGACGCCAGCTGCGGCTCCCCGATAAGACGACCACGTGGAAATACTTAGATAAGTAGAAATGGGTTAATCATTAAGACAGAGCTAGCTCATAAACAATAATGGTAACTGGCCAACAGGATTGTATCATATATAGAGTCTCTGAGTGTTATTTGGGGCTGGCGCGCCAGACTAGCGGTGGGCGGGCTGGCAGAAAACATACAAGCTACACCCCTCCCACCAAATATGTGCATGGGTATTTTGTGTGTCTGTCTGTCTGTCTGTCTGTATACCACGTGTGCAGTACCTGTGGAGACCAGAAGGGGGCGTCAGATCCCTTGGACCTAGAGCCGCAGATGGTTGTGAGCTATCATGTGGGTACTGGGGCTTGAACCTTGGTCCTTTGCAAGAGCAACAAGTGCCCTTAACTGCTAAGCTATCTCCCTAGCCCCCGACCCCCTTAACCTTTGAGCCATCTCTACAGCTCTCCGAGGATTGACCGTTAAGCTCTCAGTTTGTAATGTTCAAAATATAGAGTGGAAATTTTGTTCAACAAGGACTCTGGGAGGTCTTCTCACACAGGGTTGACTCTGTGACTCATGGATGTCTGGATCATGGCTGACAGGCTGCTCAGATGAAGACCCTGGTGTAGAAGGAAGATTCTGTCCCGCCTGGTCCAGAGCCCTTCAGTCCCAAATAAACACACAGAGGCTTATGTTAATTATAAACTGTTTGGCTGATGGCTCAGGCTTATTACTGACAAGCTCTTACAACTTAAAATAACCCATAATTCTTACGTGGCTTTGATACCTTTTCTCAGTATGTCATTCTCATCTTGCTTCCTCTGTGTCGTCTGGCTGCTCACTCACTGCCTTCCTCTTCCCAGAATTCTCCTCATCTGGTAGGTCCGCCTATACTTCCTGTCTGGCTACTGGCCAATCAACATTTTATTAAACCAATACAAGTGACAAATCTTTACAATGAACAAGGCACATCACTCTGGTGCCTCCTTCCCTCCCCTCAGCCACGAGAATACCTCAAACAGTGCCTGACAGCCTGTGATTGGCTGTGCAGGGCAGAGTGTGTGTATATGTGTGTGTACACGTCTGCACGTCAGTGGGTGTGCAGGCCCTGGACCGGGCCTCCATCTCATGTGCTGCGGTTGAGTTTGCTGATAGCAGCCTCTGAAGTGAGTAACAGGTAGGTGGCTGTGCCCAGTGCAGGCCTGTGAAGTGCGGGCTCTGGGTCTCCCGCATCCATAGCAGAAGGGGACAGCAACTTCTGTCTAAGGAAAAGATCTAAGCGTCCTTGGGCTTCCTGAAAAAGGCCTAAGCTGGACTTTGCTTGTTGTTTTCCCAGATCCTTCCTCTAGGTCAAAGCGTCCTCTGCCTTGGAGCTGGATGGGGGAATCCTCAGCAGAGCTCCCAGCTCAATCTGTATCTTGTGGCTGCACCCGGAAGGCTGGTTGTAGGAGTGTGCCCCATCGTCTTTCCCAGCTAGAGCACTTGCCGAGTAGTAAATGTCATTAGCTGCTCAGCACCCTCAAAACGAACACGTGGCTAATTGTTCCTGGAATTATCAGTTGCACTGTAATTAACTGTGTGAGTGATATTTTTTTGTTATGCATGCCATTGTGAATGCAGGTTTGTATCCAAGCAAAGGCTGTGCGTGCACGTGCGTGCGTGTGTGCGTGTGTGTGTGTGTGTGTGTGTGTGTGTGTGTGTGTGTGTGTGTGTGCTCGCGTGTGTGTGTGTGTAGTGACCTTTTCCTGAAATGGAGGAAGGTGTTGCTTGCTGGGTGTCCAGGTCTGAGCCCTCTGCCCTAGAAGGAGCCTAGAATGAACCTTTTTTAAAGAGAAGGGTACATCTTCAGGGAGAGACTGGACTGAGGGCCTGGGTCTGGGGTGCCATTACCCAGCAGCTGGTTCTGATGGGACAGGGTTCTCAGACCCTCCGAGCTCTCTCTCTAGCCAGGGCCTAGCGCCTGTGGGTTCGTGTGGCAAGGTACAGTTGTGAGGCTGTGAAGGTGCGAGCTGCTCCGGGGACTTGGGCCAGCAGGGAGAGAGCACATGGCCGGGCCAGTTGGAAAGCTTGAGCAACCCAAAGTCAGCTATGGTTCCCACTATGCTCTGGAAGCAGAGCATGCCCACGTGGTAGGGGCGAGGGGGTGAGTCTGAGCTCTGGGGCACCCTGAGTTACAGACTTACTCGTGCTTCTGGAAACCGGGCTTTAGGTCACCGCCCTGAAACAGGCACCTGTGGCCTGTGCTCACCTCGAGCCTCTCAGGGAAAGACACACCCATTCCTCTCATTGGTGGTGCTCAGTGCTGGGGGTGGGGCAGGGTAGTCTTGTGATGGGGATGTTTTCTGCACATATGTTTCTCTTATTGGCTGATGAATAAAACACCGTGGCCAATGAGGCAGGATGATAGGTGGGATTAGGAGACAAGGAGGATTCTGGGAAGTGTGGACAGAGAGGAGTCGTCATGTGAGCCCAGGAAAGAGAGGACACAAGTTAGGCCTCTCTCCAGTAAGATAAGACCATGTGGAGATAACTTAGATTAATAGAGATGGGTTAATAATTAATAATTAAGAGCTAGCCAATAAGAAGCCCAAGCCAACGGCCAACAGTTTCATAACTAATATAGCGCCTGCGTGTTCATTTGGGGCTACGCAGCTCTGGGGCCAGGCTGGTGAGAAGCGTGCTGGTAACACCTGTCCTTGTCTTTGGAGTGTCTCATGCCACCCAGGAAGGTGAGGCAGCTTGAGTGTTAGGTGTGGCCCAGATGTCAGGATGCTGCGGAGGGACTCTAGCAGGGAAGCCTGGGGTGTCAGGGGCCGGGGGCGGAAGACAGCCACCTGTGGGCAACAGGCACGGTCTCTGTGGGGTCACGTGACACGTGTCCTGGCCAGAGCTGCTGGCAGAGGGCATGGCTCCGCCCTGTCAGGTGATTGTTGCTGTGGCTGAACCCGGGTTTACCAGTTCAGGAGCGGGGGCCTGTGCCCTGCAGATTTCTCTTGGGAAACCCTGGTCCAGCCCACAATGCCTTTCTTCTTTGGGTGAGCAGCCCCTGGTGGCCCGAGGGCATCTGGTGGCCGACACTATTTAGCCATGTCACTTAGATAGCCAGGGAGGGAAGCCTGTGGATGTTTGTCCCAGGGAGACGGGCTCAGGCGTCTGGTTCCCTGGCTGGTTCTGAGGAGGAAGGAGGACGCTGCTGCCAGCTGGTGGAACCCTTGCTTGTCTCCTGGATGTGACTGCACATGGGAGTCCCCGCTTCTGTCCTGACATCCACCCAGCACTCTGGCTGCAGGCTGGGAGTGCAGATGGTGTCTGGTCTCCTGTGCTGGTGTCTTTGTGTTGCTGTAACGAAATCACTTCTCACAGCTCTGTGGGCCGCCAGTTCCAAGAGCAGGCTTGGCAGGCTGGTGTCTGGCAGCATCACCGCGTGATTCCGTGTTGGTGCCTGCTTTGTCCCCCGCTGTGGCACTGCGTCTTGCTGCTGGGAGGGGGGGGAAGTGTGCTTGGTAAAAGCCTCTGTACTGTGTGGGAGCAGACCCCAAATGTTGTGGCTCCAGTGAACCTTGTGGGTGTCCCTTGGAGCTGTAAGGAACCTCTGTCAGCTCTACCCTTGCCTGGCCACCAAGGGCCTCCAGGAGGACACATGCTCTCTTCCCCTCTCAGTCTCCACATGCCGTGGCTGGTTCTGTGGGGCTAGCAGAGGAGCCTGATATGGGTGAACTCCTGATCGGTAGAGTAGGGCAGCTTCTAGGGTCTGGAGTCTGTCGAGATGGTTAGAGCATTCTTGTTCATAGAGCATTGTGCCAGAAAGCTCTGGAAGCTACCGAGAACAAAGCCTGGACATGGCTCCCTCAGTTGCCCCCTGGGGACTAAGAGTGACAGCCCCAGCTGGTAGGAAGCTGGCTGGTGCTGACCATATATATGCCTGCAGAGAGCACAGCATGTCAGCCGTCTAGGCCCCAGTAACAGGAGTGTGAAACTGACGTGATTGGTGTGTGATCATCACCTGGCGTTCCAGTACCGTCAAGCCTCAGCTCTCATGGTGGCCACCGCTCTGCCTGGGGACATGGATCCTGTCCAGGCAGGGACAGGAAGGAGGAAGGGAAGGGATCGTCGGAAGAGGAGGTAAAGGAGGGAGGGGGGGTCCAGACGCAGGCTTGGAGGACTAGGGTAGAGGACAGCGGACTCAGGTGCAAGGTGAACACACAGGGCAGGCAGGCAAGAGACTCAGCTCAAGGCACTCAGCCAAAAGTGACACCCTGGGTCGTGGTCCCTGACGGAGCCAGTGACAGCTAGGATGGGTTGCACTGAAATGCCAGTGGTTGGGGCCTGTTTGTGCGCATGTATGTACACACCTACATATGCATGTGAGCATGCGTGTGTTTGCATATATGCATGTGTACGTGTGTGTGCACATGTGTGTACATAGAAGTTTGTTTTGTGTGTGCACACGTGTGTGTGCGTGCACACTCTATGACAGATTTGGCTCTGTCCCGTGACATTGGGATGAAGCTTTAGTACCCAGGGCCATGCAGTCACTCCTTCAGTCCACCCTGGGTCCCAGGTCCCTGATGTTTGTCACAGATTACCTCCAGCCTTTAAAGATAGCCCAGTTTTAGCTCCCCCCAAAGACACCTCTTGCATGCCACACGTTGGGCATGGGATCCGGCTCAGTGGTAGAGCACCTGCCTAGCATATGAGAGGCCATGGATTTGATCCCCAGCACCATACATAAAAACAAAACAAGGAAACTGCTCTCAAGCTAAATCTGCCATTCTTTGGTGTCATAGGTTGTGTTCATTGATGCCACACTTTAACTATGCATTCAATTTATAACCTAAAATTTTAAACACACATACGTGGTGATATCTTGTTTATGATCTAACAAATAAAAACTGCCTGAAGATCAGAGTGCAAAGCTAGCCACACTAGTTAGAGGCCAGGCAGTGGTGGCCACACCTTTAATCCCAGCACTCTGGAGACAGAGGCAAGAGGATCTTCTGTGAGTTCAAGGCCACCCTGGGCCACACGAGAGAGAATCAGTCTAAAAGAGAAACAGAGCTTACACAAGGGGAACCCACGCCTTTAACCCCAGCACTAGAGAGGTGTAGACAGGAGTGACATGGACAGGAGAGGAATGTAAGGAAGGAAGAGATGAGAGAGAGAGAGAGACAGACAGAGAGAGAGACAGAGAGAGGACAGAGAGAGAGAGAGACAGAGACAGAGAGACAGAGAGAGGACAGAGAGAGACAGAGAGAGAGAGAGAGGGAGAGAGAGAGAGAGAGAGAGAGAGAGAGAGAGAGAGAGAGAGAGAGAGAGAGAGAGAGAGAGAGACACGCAGTCTAAGCAGTCTGAGGATCCCCTTGGTCTGAGCATCGGGAGAGGGAGAGGTGAGAACGCTCTAGTGGCTGGCCACTTTGCTTCTCTGATCTTCAGCATTAACCCTGAGTTTTTATTGTTAAGGACAATTAGCATTCCTGCTTCGTGCATAGGACTGTGGGCTTCAGAGGTGGAGGAATGGGCCTGGTTTTACTTCTTTTCTGGAGCCTGGAACAGCGCCCAGGCTTTAACACAGCAGGGACCCAGGAAGCCACTCCTGCCACCAGCTGCCCCCAGGTCCTGAATTGTGTCAGACTCTGAAATGCATGTAAGGACACAAAAGTCAGAGGCCAGCTACTTAAAAGGGGACTTTATTTACTCCTTTGGAGCAGCGTGCTGACGCCAGACTCCTCTCCAGGACACAATAATTCCGCAAAGCTCCTGTTCCCTTCGGAACCAAGACCACCTGGCACTAAAAACATTGAAAACATCAACTCTCTTCCTTTTTTTTTTTTTTCCTTTTTTTTTCGATACAAAAATGATACAAACGACAATACAAAATATTTGTGCTGTTGACGATTACAAAAAAGTCGGAACATCTGCCTCACCGCACGATGCTTAGAGCTGCAGTGTGAACACATACATCATACTCCAGTATCTTTCCCAAAACAACCACGGTCATGCGGGCTGCTACACATTTGTCCATTTTCGAAAATAAACATGCAAAAAAAAAAAAAACCATAATGAAAAAAAGAGGAAGAAAAAGCAAGATGCGTCCCAGGTGTATATGGAGGTGGTTTCCACCGGCCGGCTGGTGTGGCAGCGCCTGCCCGGTGTTCGGTATGACGCACTGCAGTTGGCACACCTGGCAGTCTATGCAGGGCTATTCTGCTTTGAGTTTTTGGTTTTGCCTTTCAGCTTGGTGGAAGTGGACACTTCCCTTCCGCTGTTTACCTTGGAGAGCGTGGAGGCGTCATTGTCAGTGGACCACGTACTCTCTCTGGGGAAGCTGACGCATCTCTGAGGGCCTGACGATTGGCCCTTTCTCTGACACTTTGGTGGCAGGGGGCCCAGTGTTTTGGATGTGCTGGCCGGGAGTCAGACGTGACTGGGGCCAGGTGGTCTTCCAAGCTGCTCAGTAGTGCAGATTTCTCCCTAAAGGAACGGCATCCTTGTACCGCACAGAGCTGGCCCACCAGCCGCCCCGTTTGGCTGGGCCCTGACATGTCGTATCGTGGTATCTACAAGCTACAGAAGAGAAACATTTGACACTGACTGTAAGCTTCGCTAATGCTAACTCGTTGGCCTTGGGACAGAGTTCTGAGATGAGTCTGGGGATGTGTGGAACCCTATCTCTCTCGCTGATTGGGGTGTTGAGTAAAGGGGACGAGCCATCCAACTTTTAGGGAACCCCGTGGACATTTCTGCAGGAGCCTGGAAGTGGCAGAGGTCAGGGTGGGGGTGGGGGGTCAGGGGAAGGTGCGGGTGGGTGAGACAGTCCTCCAGAGAGCTGATAGATTTGGTCCCTCCCATCCCAGGGTTCCAAGAAAGCCTTGGGATTTCAGAGGAGAGCTCAGGACTACCATGTTCCCAGCCATATTTGCACTTGCAATAGAGCAATCACAATTCTCTCGGTGTTTCCAAAGTCAAACCCAGAAAATTCTTCTCATTCCCCCAGACCCATAGCAATCCCAGCAGTGGCCATGCCAATTTCATACCACCCTCACTGGTGTGGACTCCGAGAAATTTGCATAGGAGAGCTTATCTCCCCCCACCCACCCCATCCCCGGGCCCCACCCCTGGCCATCCATGAGTTCTGCTGGCTTGGCTGGCTGTAAGGAAGAGGACTCTCAGGAAGCTAGCGGTCTCTTAGGACAGCCGTGTGAGTAAGAATGGGCACAGCTGAACACGGCAAGCTCTAGCCCAGGAATTCAGAGTGGGGGCAGGTTTGGTCTGGGAAAGAACCCTGACATCCAGTGGGTCACACCCACAAGTTTGGCACCCGTGAGTTGGCTCGGGTGCATCTGGAAAGGAGATGAACCTAGCCATGGGGTCAAGCCACAGGCCACGAGGAGCCATGCATTAGAGGCCTCTGGCTGGGAGCATGCTATCTCCTGGGCACCCCAAGCCCTTTTGAAGCCATCCTGGCCCTAGTACTAGGTCCAGACGGGGATCTGGGAGGAGCTTATTTTTCATCAATGCTGTGATTTCCATTGTCGCTCCCAAGGAGCCTCAGACACGGAGTTACCAGCGCTCTGGACCTTTTTCTTGGGGAGTGTGTCGTACTGCCCTGGGTAAGCCAGGGAGCGGACTCAGCACAGGGTGCCCTCCCCCAGTGCCTGTCTTTCTGCCCCAACCCAGGGCTCCTTTGGGCCCAGACAGGTGAATGTCCTGGTCTGTTTTCCCCTCTGGTGAGAAGGGCAGCTTTGCCATCTCCCACAGGTCCTTGTACAGGGCCTGTTCACTATCCCACACAAGTGGCCAATCTGCCCAGTGTGCCCTGTGTCAAGCTACCCATGCAAAGAGCAATGCCAGATCCAGAGAACAATGGGAACACGGGTCCAAGCCAGAGCATCTGTGGCCACCCGGACTCGGTCTCACCGGCCACATGGAATAGGCTCCGACATCTGTAACAGTTCAGAGGGCCAGGCAGGAGCTTGGGCTAAATGGGTCCAGGAAAGCCAAGCAGCTGCCACAGTCTGGCCAGGCTCTGCCCTCTGCCGTCTGCACAGCCTGGGGAGTGTGTGGAGCGCATTCAGGGGTTCCGTTGAGGGGTGCTTGTGGTCGCTGTGCCTTCAACAGGACCCCTCAGGGGCTCACCCCGTAGAGTGGAGGGCAGTGACAGGATTCATCAGGACGCTGTGGCTTCTTAGACAACGCGCTGTCCTGAACCAGAGCAAAAGGGACCTCGGTGGTATTGGGGGTGACAGCTGGTCCAGAGGGGCTTTCTGGCGGACATGGAAGTGGCCAAGTGCACAGGTAAGGGCGGCTTGGGGTGCTCTCAGCATCCCACACCTGCCCAGCTATATACAGTATCTTGGGGGGCAGGACGCAAGTCCAGGTGAAAGCTGAATCCACGAAGGAGAGTCTGCTGATGGGGTTGGGCTAGCCCACTGCCTTTTGGCACTGGAAGGTCCGATCCTTACTTAGCAGGCTTGGGGAGCCCAAAGGGCCCAGGAGACACCGACTGTGCAGAACCAAAGCTGTGGAGATCTGGGCCCCGAGCTATTTTCGCAAATAAGCCATCCCTTTCTTTTTCTTAATAAAAGACTTTTAAAAAAGACACATTCTCTCCCACTCCTTGCCTGCTGCCTTTAGAGGGGACCAGACGGGGTCAGGGGCTGTGGGCGGGGTGGACAGAGGTGGGGCCTCGGGCTGTGGCCTCTTTCAGTCACTCCTGAGTTAGGGAATCTGTCACGTGTACCAAAAGGCACTTTTGTTTTTTTGTTTTTGTTTTTTTTTTTTGTTTAACAGTGCTTCTGTTGTAAGAAATTCAAGTTAGGGCTGTGCCTCTGGCTCTCCCTTCGCGGTACGGTACGTGGCTGCTGAGATGCCGCAGTGGTGGTGGGTGTGCCTATGTCCATACTGCGCAGCTCCGCTGTGGGGACGGCAGTGGGGAGGGGCCTCTCGACACCAGGACAACTCCAGTGCCCTGGCTCAGTCCCGCTGCTCGCCCCCGGGTGCCCTTCGCATGTCAGCCGGGGCGGTGAGGTTGGCTAATCCTCCTCGCCACCCCCATACATGTCTGCCAGTTTCTTGAACCGGGGCCCCCAGTCATTCAAGTAGTCATAATCTTGATCCCCAGAGCTGGAGGAGTTCAGGGAGCTGACGGAGCCTGCGGTAGAACCACTGCCCTCATAGTCGAATACCAGCAGAGAGTCATAGGGGGGTGCCGTGGGGTCATTGTCAGCAGCCCGCAGTCCCTGGGGATCACAGAGACAAGGGGTTAGGGCGGAGCGTGTGCTGTCAGCCCACTGAGCTGACGTGGGAGGACCTGCACAGGCATGCGGGGAGGGGGCAGGGTCTTGTATACAGTAGGCACTCAGTAATTGCTGCGTGCGTTTGTCTGCAGTGTGTTTCCAAGGCCCATGGGAGGGAGTATTTGTTTATAAGAGCAGACACGGGCTAGAGAGGCGGCTTAGGGGTTGACAGAGCTTGATACCCTTGTGTCCTTGAGTGCCCCACCCACACGGCAGCTCACAGCCATCTGTAACTCCAGTTCTAGGGGAATCGCCCCATCTTCTGACCTCTGAGGGCACCAAAGTACTCCAATGCATAAAATAGAATATGCAAATCTAAAAAGTAGGAATGGGATGTAGGGGCAGGGAGGTCAAAGCCACCGGCAGCTGCATTAAGAACGAGGCTGGGAACAGGTGACACAAACTATCTCGGGATAATGCTAACCAAACAACTGAAAAAACCTGTGTACCAAGAACTTTGAGTCTTTAAAGAAAGAAATTAAAGAAGATATCAGAAAAAGGAAAGATCTCTCATGCCCTTGGATAGGTAGGATCAATATAGTAAAAATGTCAATCCTACCAATCTACAAATTCAGTGCAATCCCCTTCAAAAAAAAAAAAAAAAAAAAAACTAGCACAATTCTTCACAGATCTTGAAAGGACAATATTTAACTTCATATGGAAAAACAAACAAACAAACAAACAAACAAACGAAAATCCCCAGGATAGTCAAATCAATCCTGTACAATAAAGGATCATCAGGGGGCATCATCATCCCTGACTTCAAGCCCTACTATAGAGCTACAGTAATGAAAACAGCTTGGTACTGGCATAAAAACAGACACGTGGACCAATGGAATCGAATCAAAGATCCTGATGTCAACCCACACACCTATGAGCACTTAATTTTTGACAAAGAAACTAAAAATATAAAATGAAAAAAATCCATATTCAACAAATGGTGCTGGTATAACTGGGTGTGACATGTAGAAGAATGTAGATAGATCCATATCTGTTGCCATGCACAAAACTCAAGTCATGGATCGAAGACCTCAATATAAATCATCCACACTGAACCTTACGGAAGAGAAAGTGGGAAATACACTTGAACACATAGGCACAGGAGACCACTTCCTAAATAAAACACCAGTAGCACAGACACTGAGAGCAACAATTAATAAATGGAACCTCCTGAAACTAAGAAATGTCTGTAAAGCAAAGAACATGGTCACCAAGACAAAACGGCTCCCTACAGAACGGGAAAAGATCTTCACCAACCCCACATCAGTCAGAGGGCTGATCTCCAAAATATAGAAAGAACTCAAGAAGCTAGTCATGAAAACACCAAATAATCCAATTAAAATGGGGTACAGATCTAAACAGAGAATTCTCAACAGAACAATCTCAAATGACCAAAAGACACTTAAGGAAATGCTCAACATTCTTAGTCCAATTAAAATGTGATACCACTTTGGGGCATATGTCCCATGGAGCCTCAGTCACAGCACAAGGACATTAGCTCAGCTATGTTAATAACAACATTGTTTTTAATGGACAGATCTTGGAAACAACCTAGATGCTCCTCACCTGAAGAATGGATAAAGAAAATGTGGTATATTTACACAATGGCGTCAGCGGTAAACAATGACATCCTAAAATTCACAGGCAAATGGACAGAACTAGAAAAATCCATCCTGAGTGAGGTAACCCAAAACCAGAAAGACAAATATAGTATGCACTCACTCGTAAGTGGATACCAGACATAAAGCAAAAGATACCCAGCCTACAATCCACAGCCCCAGGGAAGCTAGAGCCCTCTTCCAGAAACAGATGGAAGCAGATGCAGAAATCCACAACTCACCATTGGGCCAAGCTCCTGGAGTACAATTTAAGTGAGGCGGAGAGATAATATGAAAAAAGGAGGCAAGACCATGATGGGGAAACCCACAGAAACAGCTGACCCGAGCTAGTGAGAGATCACTGACTTTGGTCTGACAAATGGGGAACCTGCATAAGACCAAACTAGACTCCCTTAATATAGGTGACAATGGTGTGGCTGGGACAATAGACGAGGCTGTTGGCAGGGGGTCCAAGATCTATCTCTAATGCCCAAACTGACTTAGTGGAGCCCATCCTATATGGAGAGATACCTTGCTCAGCCTAGACACAGGGGTGTGGAGGGTGGAGATGCCCGGGTGCTGCCTCAAGGAGATGATGGGACAGACTTCGTAGACTTCCTAGGGAGGTCTTACCCCCTCCGAGGAGCAGATGGGAGGTAGGGGGGGTGGAGTGGGGAGAGCAGGGGAGAAGGGTGGGGAACTGGGATTGGAATGTAAAAAATAAATTAATAAAAAAAGAACAAGGCTGGGTCCTGTGTAGTCTGCTGCCCTATCAAGGGTTAGGGTTGGAACAGGGTTAGGTACAGGGTTAAATTCAGGGCCAGGGCTAGGGCTAGGTTTAGGGTTAGGGCGAGAGTTGGGGTTAGGATTAGGAGTAGGTTTAATTCAAAGGCTAAGTTTCAGGCTAGGGTTTGGGTTATGGTTAGAACTATGTTAGGGTTATGAGTATGGTTAGGAGCTTGTCAATGTCAAGGATAGGACAAAATTAGGTTAGAGTTAAGGTTGTGGATAT